>JAAZQE010000615.1:0-18242 GCA_013620735.1 Clavariopsis aquatica
CCCACCACCACCACCCCTCCTCAAGGCTTCCCCAGCGACTCCAACGACTTCGCACGCCTTCGACACACTCGCTCTCGTCCTGCATTGCTCGGATCCCGGCCCTGACCAATCTCGCTTCCCCCCCCCCTCTGTCGTCGATCCAAGTGTCCGGACTGTCGGGGCTGTGCACATTTTTGGTCAGACTGCCCTCCGTCGACCTCCTCACATTGTCGAACAAAGACGCCGCGATTCGCTTGCCTCCAGCAACCTCGCCAGCATGACCGTCCTCAAGGCACGCATTTTCTTTGACCATTGCACCCTCGACGCCCAATTGCCCGCTCGCTGACACACCTCGCACTGCAGGAACCCACCGCCGCACGCCCAACCAGCCAGCACCGGCACTCGTCCACCATCATGCCCGGCTCGCTCCCCAAGTCCCGTCCGCACTCACTGTCGGTCGGCTCTACACACCCGGCACACCGCCTTAGTCGCAGGAAAAGCATGTCTACAACCGCCGCCGGCAACATTGCCGCCCTGGCGGCCGCAGCCAAGGGCATGACGGGAGCGCCGCTCGAGGGCAGCAGCGTATCCCGCCGTCTGGCCAAGCCTGCCGTTGCATTTCGAGGTCCCAGCCTCAACCTACACCCTTCCATGGCCAGCAGCGTCCCCAGCAATGGCTCAGGCTTCGCGCCGGGGAGTTACAGCGCCGCCGCCGCCAAGACGGAAACCGTCCTCGTAGATGGCCCGCCTCTGGAATCCATGCCCGAGAACGAAAAGGGCAACTCCAAGTCGAGAATACGTCGCGCAAGCGAGGGCTCCCGCCTCTCCAAAGGAGACGGCAAGCGCACAAGTGGTAGCGAATTGAGATGTGAAAAATGTGGGAAGGGGTACAAGCACAGCAGTTGTCTGACCAAACATCTGTCAGTAGCCCTCAGTCCAACACCATTATCCCACATACTTTCATGCCTCGAGACGAATGCCCTGACCTCACTCCGCACGCACCTGGCCGCTCTGCTTTGAAGTTTTGAGTTGACTGTTTATTGTAGTTGGGAGCACACCCCGGAATGGCAGTACACCTCCAAGTTGCTCATTTCCAAACACCAGCAGGTGCAGCTTCTCGAAGCCGCCTCTGTCCTCGTCGCCATGAATTTAGAAGGCGAGTCGGCGCGGGGGAGCGATCACTCGTCAATGTCGCCGCCCGCCTCGGCCTCTTCAGACTTGCGAGATGGGTTGAGCTCCACTGACACTACCCCGCCTCCGCAAATTGACGAGCACGCCGTGGGTTCCTACCCACGTTCCCACTTTGGGAATCGCTCATCCAAGCGCTACTCCACCAACAGCAGCTCTGCCTACAGCCAATCCTATCAGTCCATTGTGTTTTCCGACCATGGACATGGCGGCCATTATCGCCAATGGAGCAACGTGTCAGACCGGCCTACCACGTCTGGTACCTCGGTTGCTGGCTCCTACCACGAAGACGAAAATGACCAAGCTGATCTCGCTGCCGCTGTCGGCCTGCTGAGCTGCTCTTATGGGACCCCCAAGTCGGGCCCCTTTGCGCTCCCGCCTGATGTCCCCCCCGTTCCCCCACTACCTGCGAGGTATCTTGATTTTAACAACGCTCAGAGTTTATCCGGCACCACCAACATAACTGCACAGCAGTCCAGCGTTCGTGGTAGCAGTTATAGCTATCGCCACGAAAGTAAAGATGTTGAAATGGACGAAGAGAGCTTCGCCGACGACGATGACTTCCGCCACTCCAATTCTCGAAGTCGAGGGCGCATTGACGAGGATGACGATGCCTTCTTCGGCAGGATGGAGGAATAGCGTCCCTCTTCCGCCACACCTTTTCCATCATCCCATATTTGTTTGTGCGCGTTTCCCTTTGATCTTCCCTAACACCGACGATTTTTCCGGCCTGTAACACAACGAATCAGCAATACAGCGATCCATCTCCGCAGACTCTACCTGCGCCGTTTTTGCAGCACCGATGAGAGGGCCGTCTCCGCGTCAGTCTCTATCCGCAGGGGTGGTTTCTAATGGGGAGGACCATTGAGGTTGAAGCTGCAGATCTGGCCTGGTATTGATTTTCTATGTCTTGCGTCGAGAGCATATCTTACCAAGACATACCATCTACCGGAGTTTTTCTTTTCTTTTTTTTCTTCCTCTTTCATCGCTCGATTTCGATTTTTCTCATCTATCACCACAGACCATTTAAACCTTATATTTTGAACACATGGAGAGGAGCAAGGGGGGAAACATTGAAAACTGAATTGGTGAATATTTTTGTGGGATTTGGCAGAAAACCACGATGCTGATTTTGGCTGGGTGGAGGAGGGATTGTCGCTCGTGCTGTTGATGGCCACACCTTTTGTACATTCCGGCTAGGACCAGGCGAGATGACGTGGAACGGGGGTGGAGTGTGGATGATGTGATGGATATGATTGTAGGAAATTAGGATTGAAACACGTTTTATTGGAGCCAGCCTTGGTTGTATGGTGATGAAAATGATGCTTGTTTTGACTTTCTGACCCATGCAGAAAGAGATCTGATGACAGGACAACAGGAAGGGGAAAGAAAAAGAAAATGAGCGGCGGGTGCTGCTCAATATACAACCTCGAACCTCCTCAATGGATCGGCCAACTAAAGGGCCGATGGGAAAGGCATGATGAACTAGACTCGTGCAGGGCCGAGACACAGAGAAGATGGCTGACGGGACGACATGCGATGGGTTGGAATTTTGTACCGATGTCTCCCCGCACCATGTTTTCATATTCAGCCAAGGTTCTATCTTGTCTGCCCAGAAGCTGAGGGGCTGTGTATATGCGGGCAGGTCTTGTACTTGTAGTAATCGGGAAATTATGAGAGGAGAGAATTTTCCGGCCTGTTGCCAAGAAGGGTAAGTGCGAGTCCAGTCCTTTCACGGGGCCCGCGGAGATTGTTGAAGGTAACGGAGCAACACGAACGATAAGACGTGATGGAAGGAATATGCGTGTTTTTATAGGACTGCTGGGGTGATGGAGCTCAAGACATGCATCACGGTCTGCCGAGCCGTGAGCCGTGGGTAAATGAGGATCTTCGTAGGGTGATAGCGCGCCGTGTTTCGTTGGGGGTGTGATGGTGGTCGATCTCACAACAAGAACAAGGGCACTTTTGCTGGAGAGACTGGTAATCAACCCCAAATTCAAAAATTCGTAGGGAAGGGATATACGGCGGAATTTTACGCGATACATGGATGTCCTGTGGGGGGGGGGGTTGGACAGTGGTGTGTTTTGCTGGGACGCGTCATGTATCACGTCCAAGGACAAAGTACAGAAATCTTCCTCTTTTCGCCTACTTGAATTTGCAGAATAATCTAAAGATTCTACTAATGCAACAAAGCGCCCTACTATGGTGTAAATGATTCTTAGAGTCTTAGAGTCGGATACCTAGCCAGGAGGACAGGTTGAGCTATAGGCTGTGGTACCGTACAGTACATTCCAAGATGGAACTTGGAAAGTGAGGACTAGACGGAAAATATTCACACAGAAATTGGGGCCAGGACTGCAGGAAAACAGAAGCCGTGGTATCAATGGAACAGCTTTAACTTCCAGCGTAAAACTTGGGAGGATTAAATAAGTCCTACGCTACACCATGCTCTCTGCTAGAGCGTGCTATCCAAAAAGGTGTGGAGGCCGGAGAGAAAGGTTGCACTTACCAGACGCTGAGGTTGAGGTTTGGTACCTCTGTTATCGATAAGCCAGAGTGCCAAGCCAATGACACGCTAACAATCCCTGCACAAAATTCACAGCATCGCAAACCTCCTACAGGAAAAGTCTCTCCTTCCCTCTATCACCACTCCGATTCAGGTCGTCGCTTATTCTATCAAACCACATCGCCAAGTAGAGGCTTGTTAACCACGGGATCTCTATGACTATGGGAGGCGCTCTCAAACGCTCCAAGGAAAATGCTCCTACATACACGACGTCCGAGGATTCTACTTCGGATGAGGATATCTCTGTGCAACAGGCTGGATCGAGGAAACGTGTCAAACTCTCACCAAAACCGGCGATTTCGAGGATTCAGGCCAGAAATTCTGCCCCTTTGGCCTCAACCACGGCTTCAAACCAAGCACCTGTGCAGCAAGATGTAGTAGCTTCCACCTTTTCTGATTTAAACGTATCCCCTTGGCTCGTAGCTTCCCTCTCGTCTATGGAAATTAGGAAGCCCACGGGGATTCAAAAAGCCTGTATTCCAGAAATTCTTAAAGGCCGAAATTGGTACGTCAATTGTTGTTTGTGACCAATAGAAAACTAATATAGTTGCTAGTATTGGTGGTTCAAGAACAGGTACAGGAAAAACTGTTGCCTTTGCGGTGCCTATCCTGCAAAAATGGTCAGAAGATCCTATGGGTATCTTCGCCATTGTGATAACGTAAATGTTTCGAACCCTAGCTGCAAAGTAAATACTGATCCACAACTATAGCCCTACACGAGAGCTTGCAATCCAGATCTATGAGCAAATCAAGGCCATTTCGGCGCCGCAATCCCTAAAACCAGTCTTGATCACTGGTGGAGGGGATATGCGAGATCAAGCTATCCAGCTTGCCTCGCGGCCGCATGTCGTAATTGCGACACCAGGACGCCTTGCAGACCACATTGAAAATTCTGGCGAAGATACTGTTTGCGGGCTTCGCAGGGTGCGCTTTGTAGTCTTCGATGAAGCAGATCGCCTCCTCGCGCCCGGAAAAGGAAGTATGTTGCCAGATTTGGAAACTTGTCTGTCGGTGCTTCCTCCTGCTTCTCAGAGACAAACCTTGCTCTTTACTGCTACTGTCACCCCAGAAGTAATGGCCCTCAAAGAGCAACCCCGTGAGGGACGGCCACCCATTTTTGTCTGCGAGGTGGACACCGAGGAGCTGGCTATTCCACCGAAACTAAAACAGCTATATATCCAAGCTCCTGTCACACATAGAGAATGCTACCTACATGTCCTCTTGGGGACTCCCGCCAACGTCGAGAAATCTGTAATCATATTCTGCAACCGCACAAACACAGCAACACTTCTCGAATACATGCTGCGACTTCTCGGTCATCGTGTCACAGCACTTCATTCCGGACTGAAACAATCCGAACGAGTTGCTAACCTAGCACGATTCCGCGCTCGGGGCTCCAGGATTCTCGTCGCCACAGACGTTGCTGCTCGAGGTCTTGATATTCCGGAAGTCGCATTGGTTATCAACTACGACATTCCCAGAGACCCAGACGACTACATTCACCGAGTCGGACGAACGGCGCGTGCAGGCCGGATTGGCCACAGTGTCACACTTGTTGGCCAGAGAGATGTGGATCTAATCCTTGCTATTGAGGAGAGGGTGGGCAAGAAGATGGAAGAGTATGAGGAGGAGGGTGTCAGCATCGAGGGCAGAGTCGTAAGGGAGGCCTTGAAGCCTGTGACCGAGAAGAAGAGGGAGGCAATGCTGAATATTGAGGAAGGAAAGGACGTTTTAGGGAAGCGGAAGACGGGTATGCAAAAGAAACCAGGTCGTAATATGTCGTAGCCAAGGGTGACAATTCTAATACTTGCCCCCCTGATCATTTCCTCCACAGTCTATTTATGTATCAGGAATCTTGTTAGTTACCTCACATTAGCGGAAAGTGTTTCAGAATGTGGCACAGATAGTTGATTCAGGCCACAGGCCAGAAGGATTAAGTTCTTTTAAGGTTGCCCTACGATATCTCCTAGGAAGAGCCACCCATATAAAGGAGTATGCATCAGTCTATATGTCAAAATACAGAAAGTAGGAACTTCAGCCAAGTTTAGCTAGGGAGAGCTCGATGTCGACCAATCCACTGTTAATTCCAAAGTCGTCGGTGCTGGCCAGGCTAGTGAGAGGTTTGGTGCAATGCTTCACTTGATCTACGAAATCCACGTTATCGTCCCACAAAGCAAAATTTTAGCGCCCTTGTTGATATTCGTGGTGAATAGCGACAGTGCCCACCATCGTCGTTGAGGATTGCTGTGTATCTTCGTCGAAGCGAGCTGTCATGTACAGTTCAGGTATGCGATTGCTTGTTTACTTATCAGATATCCATGAGGAAAAGGTGGGAGGGGTGGAGAGATATAATAGATATTGCTTGACTTCCTTACACGCCGGACACTTGAACCTTACCACCTCGTCTACATTGGACGGGGGGTGCTTCAAGCAGGCAATGCAACGCGTCGTTGTTGTTACTACAACAGACACCCTTCTACCTAAACTATTAAATATAATTGAATACCCAGAGGCGTAGGTCTGTAGAGCCGCCTGGTTTAGAGATGTAGCTGCGGTGAGTAGCGAACTTTGGCATTTTGATCTCGTGTGTTTCTTAGGGGAGTTGGTTAGTGTAATGGGCGAAGCAGTAGTGATGGGTGGTTGCAAGCACCGTAGTTTTATATCTCAACTATGATGTTGCCTTTCTTTGAGAAGGTTCTAAGGGGCTATTGATGGGAAGTATGGTAGATAGGTCTATATAGCGGTGTTGGTGACGTTGGGGATCCTATGGCTCTTCTCAGTAGCCTACGCTATACTGTTGAGTGCGTTGTTTGCTGCAGTAAGAGGACCAGTGAAAACTGAGATCTGGGGATTCAACTCGGGTGGTTCGTGGAATTATTACTGGGTGATCACGACTTATATGCTATATGTTCTTGGGAAGTTTGATTCTCGAACCCTCTATCTACGAGAATGTATGTCCTAGATGAGTGGAAACTAATTGGTACTCGACGAAATGATGCTTGTGGGATAACGATAAAGGTGAGGTGCGACGTAAAGTCCACGACCACAGGCGGAAGCACTAAAGGCTGGTAAGGAAAAGGTAAACAAATGCATACGGTTCAAAACAAAGAAAACGGAATTTTTTTTAGGGATGAGCCTTCCCCTGGAGATAACACTCAGGTAAATGCCAGATCCCCATACCCTTATCAACATAACCTAAAAAACTAGTTCCCCACATACCCACCATTATGCATGTTTATCGAGTTTCCTCTAAACTTTGCATATTTCCAAGAGGTTTCTGCATCGTGGTCTACCGGTAAGTCTAAACCTCGGAAACGAAAAGCTTACAAGCAACATCCAAATGAAGCAAAACAAATGACTCTTTCCGTCAGCTTTTCCCTAAAAAGGACTGACCTCTTCCCACTCCCCACCCTCCACAGCCGTTGTGAATCTAGTGACATCCCGGATAGATGTCCAGCCTTGCTGATTGGGCAAGCCGAAGCCAGTTTGAAGGTAGTCGGGAGTTGGGGTAAGATCATCCTCCATGACCGAGATGCCGGATTCGAGAACAAGCCGCCAAACATTCTCTCCACGTATGGGAACCCAGGCGGGACTTAATTTAAGGAGTTGGCTCAGTGTATATTGGTCCTTTTTACTGTCATAAAAGGTGAGAAGTGCCTTGTTAAGCTTGTCTTTCCAACTCTGGTCGGTGAACCCAAGGACGGCATGGGCCGGCTGGCAAATATTCTGGTGGACCAGTGCTTCTCGAGCCTTGATTCCCATTATACGCGCGAATTCCCACTTTGATCCTTGTAACTCTAAAATGGATTGTACGTGAGAGTCTTTTGTGGCGTTACGGAGGGTGCAGGCCTCGAGGCGGCTCTGTGAGGAGCGTACTGGACCAAGCACTGGGTTCAGCAGGTCGGGGAAGCTTTGGACTGCACCGCCCATTGTGCTAAGGGTTCCATCGACGAACCTATCTACTTGGTGCATACTAGGCATACTAATCGAAGGAACTAATCCAACAACCTTATTGCTCATTTCTGGGACATCGGTGCCCTGAAACGCACGGTTGAGACCATCGCTAAACACGTCAGTGGCTCTGTTCGCAAAGCTCCCAAATCCAGTCTTCAACGACTTTAGATCAAAGGAGTGATGTCGGTGACGGAAAAGATTAGTCGTCGACTTGCATGGAGACTTGACGAAAGAGGTAACCTCTGTGTACACATTGCCGTTTGTGGTAGACGGCAACATATCAAAACGGTCTGGGAACGACACTGTTGTCGATTCCGGCATTCCAAACACAAGACCATGGTTATTGAACTCCAGTGATATGTTAGAGCCTTCCGCCCCGTGTAAAGTGTACAGGGTCGGCGTAGTCGACCGTGACGATGTTGACGCCTCTGAAGACGATTTTCCATCCGACGGCGGGTGCTCCCGAAACCAAGATATATCCCCCAGAATAAATCTAGCTGGCGGCTTTACCGTCTTTAGAACGGGCGGGGTTACAGGCTTACACTCTGTAGTATTGTCCATGTTATCTGTAAAGGAGCGGATGTTTGCGCTGTCATCTTCGGTCGGAGTTATCTGTGTAGGACCAAACACGCCCATGGCTGGTGATGGAGTGGTTTCATACATGAATACTAGGGGAGTTAGGAATCAATGGAGGAGACTCTGTGAGGCGTTACGAAGGTGTTCAAGTTGGCGTTGGTGATGGTGGCAAACAAAACTTCACCAGGAGAAACTTATAGGAAGTTTCTTAAGGGGAGTATCTGGCGACCTGGAGTAGCTGCAATGCCAATACTATGGAGTGAATGTGTAGGGTTGATTGTATACAAAGCAAGCTGTTGAGATGACAAAAAAGATTGCCTTCGACAACGAACTTTCTGCCGGTGATTGTGTAGCGTTTGGCGTATTACGCTTGCTCCAGTATTTTCGAAAAGATAGTGAGGGAGAGTAAGATATAGGGGAAGGTAGTCGGGGGAAAAGTAAATGATATAGAGAGTGAAAGCGCTCACGCATGCGTTGTGCATTCACTATGTCTCGCCTTTCAGTTCTCAGCTGTTAAACCAAGGGAGTGACAATTGTGACCCCTCTCACCGCGCCGGACGGCGTGGTAGTTTCCTCCAAGCTTTAACATCATACTATAGGATAGGTATGATAAGGTTGCTGCGTGGGGATGTTTGATTGGGGGATGTATTGTCGACGAAATCAATGTATATCTTCCAGTATTGTGGAAGGCGTCTCATGCGTAAATTTAACTATTGCATTGTGCAAATGTTGTAACCGGTGTTTGTAGAGAGACTCTTAGTATATTTTACTCATTGTTTTCGAGCATAAGGCATACTATCTTTTCTAATGTGAGAATATCAAAGTGGGAAAAAAATTACATTTGAAAACGATGAAAAGACCAAAGAATTTTCATATTCCATTGGTACGCATCAATAATGATTGTTGGATTTTGCTGTATGTCCCCAAGTACTGCAATTTCACTTTGAAGGGAGGTGTTGAATGGTAATTTAAAAGTCAAATGTATTGAAACCATAGGGTCAGTCGACCTTTTTATACCAGATGTTAACGATAACATATATGTATTGGCTTCTTATATTTTTCAATGTGGGAAAAGAAAAGACATTCGAACTTGTTTCTATTGAAGCTGTCAATTGAGAGATCTCACTGGATGAACAGTGTATATGTACTCCTCAAAAGGTGAAAGGAAGGTTTGGGAACTCTTCGTGGCGATGAATACCGTCTAAAATGCCATATTTTAGGACCACATTTCGAGGATACTAACCGTTGTAGATTCTTCGGGAGTATGAGAACAATATTATATTTTTTTGCTAGTAGTTGACAGAATGTTTGTCTACTAGAGACTTTTCGCAGTGAGTAAGTAGCGTAATCTGTAGAGCCTGTAGAAATGGCACAGGAGATCAAAGACAGGGGCACGGTTTACTTCAAAGCTTCACAACCCGAGGAAGGAAACGTCTTGATGTTGAAGTGAATGTATGACCCGTCAGTTAATGAGCCAGGAGCAGCAGATTTAAATCACAGTAGAAGCAATTCCTAGGAAAAAATACAAAACCTTTCGATATTGACACTTGCAATCTTGACTACCCTCATGGTTTTCTTTTCATTTTGTCCCTAAAGAGAGGGATGGTCTTCAATACTCAACCCCATACGTATCCAAACTGGATCTATTTTACATCTATTACGCTACTTGACACGTCTATCCCATAGAAATTGATTCAAACATTAACATGCTCACACAACACGACCTTGTTAGGTATCTAACCTCATACAAGTGATCAATATGAGTCTCATGGGCCATTCATCTACTCTCAACGGACCCTACACTTTGCACTGAGTCATAATAATTTCTGTCCGAGCGTAAAATATCGGTATAACTTCCGTCACCACTATCTATTGATTGAAAACATGGATGGAAAAAATGAGCCATTTTGTGAATGCAGGCTTTCCCGCTTCGTCTCAACAGTGAAAGTTCACCCATGGCTCTCTCAATATCCGAAAGAGTTTAAGCGAAGCACTTGAAAAGAGTTCCCGTGCTAGAAATACCTCTCTCCCTTTCATCACCCATCCACAGTCTCGCAGGCGGTTCATGACGACGGAAGCAAGCTCCGGTCACATAGTGAGGAGCTAGTGAGAAACCATTGTTCTGGACCTTTGTGCCTTGCAGTCAATGCTTCGAGTTGGGCATTAACTGTGATATCATTGTCACATACTTTCTGGAACGCGCCGTTTAGCAACGCCCGTTCGATGTGAGACATCACCTAGCCCCGGGGTCCTCGAGAATCTGTTATAGTAATGCGCGATTTCGAAGCTGGCGAGCACTTGGCACCGAATTGTCCGTCGTGGAGTCTGTGCTTGCTCGCATTGATGTGACAAAGGGATCAACCCAAGATTGCCCCCACGGGTGTGGAATTCGCCACACTATAAGCCCTGTCCGCCTCCCATTCTAAAACATCATCTTCAATGGCACTCTCCAATCAGATAACCCCGCGGACTTGCTCACGTCGCCTCGAGAACAAGCGGGGTTCTGCTTCATCTATCGAGGATATATCAAGTTCAATTAAGGTTACTATCCCTCAAAAGATCATGGCCCAAGCGTAAAAGGGCCTACCCATGCCCTTCAAGGATTGCACTACTCCGGCCCGAGACAGTCGGCCCAGCATCGAGACGGGGTCAATTGCTGGGGACGTCACTGTGTGGAAAGTGAGGCGAAAGTTTCATTGGGTCTCCACTCCAAGGATTGATTGACACATGGGAAGAGGAAGTGGAGCGGTGAAGCGGAGCCCGTAATGCGGATTGTAACTGAACCCCTGCCTCAAGCTCCATTATTATGGACGTGTACGTCAAATGGTGCACATCATATACTTTTCGGGGGCTTGAGCTTTGCGGTTATGCCCTGTCCAATACACAAAGCCTGGGTGGACCTTGCTTCCCGAGCTGCGTTTTGAAGACTAACGCATCACCGATAGTACGTACTTCGCCACGGTTGCCATCGCTGCAAGTGTTTCATACCTGGAAGGTCCTCATAAGCACTGTGATGAAAATCGGGATCGGATCGGGCCCCGCCGTCGTAAGCACTTTGAAGCCACGTCTCGATGGGTAAATGCGACGGGCTTCGGGTGCCTTCCGCGCGGAACCAAATGTCAGCTAAGAGTGTAACAGAAGGATCAAGGATCAAGAAGGTACATGAATGAAAGTATCTTGACCCGGCTTTCAACATAAAATAACATTACAGGCTAGGCAAGTGTGCGGAATGGATTGGTGTGGGAGAATCCGGATACTTTGACATAAGTACCTGGTCAAATAGAATAAAGTAGCGAAGAAATTCCGGACCTGGGGAGGCTATAATATAGATGCTGTTAAGGCTGAGAATAATGTTGCCAATGCATATTTCCTATCGTTATCAACTGTCCAGGAATAGTTATGCACAGAAAATCTTTAATCCCTGTCCCTTGAGCTGAAACGGGATCGACAATGTTCAATTAAATGTCCGACAGACGTTCGGCGTATGTTTCTTGCATTACTAGTGTCGGTGAGAATCGCCGCTTCGAAAGTGCTTTAGAGGATAGCCACCTAGTTTGCTCCCCCTCCAAATACATACTGTCGAGCGCAATACACCAAAGAGGCTGGATAATATTTGTAGATATGGAGCCCCATATTGATTTTGGCCGACGCGCTTCCCCGCATTTCAACGGTGTCCGAACGTGCAGCCAAGAACCGACGAGAGCGTGGGTATCCATGTATCAAAATGACTTGTTTCGGATCATCTTCGGTGAACTTTGTCCTGTGCTTCTTTGGATAACGAAGGAGACCCCACGCACACTCAAATTACATGTCCCAAACTGGCAATAACGATTGTAATGGTGATTACCAAGGCCCTGATTATGAGTATGTAGATTGGTCCTTAATCGTCTACCCAGATTCGGGAAGATAAATGAGGAATGCCGCGAAGAATTACGCGGGAATGGTGCCTCCCGTGGACTCCACTACTTCTTTTACGTCTGCTCGTAGTTCTGGTATGGCCGATACAATATCTTTTGCAAGGATATCTCGCATAAGAAGGTACGCGTTGGTGCGGCCCTTTAGCAGCTGGTTCATCCGTTGCACTGTTTCAACGAACTCCCGGGTGAAGATGTCCGGATTGCGAGATCCTTCAACGTACATGGTTACTTCGGGTGGGATATCAATATGGACCGTGGGTGCTGTTTGAGACAACCTAACAAGATTTTGCACGAGGGATGCTCTTGCTAGACATTAGTTTTTGTTCAGCTGTTTGGAATGAAGAAAATTTGTGCCCACATTTCTCGTTTCATAGCATCCTGTGTCGGATTGCCCTGGTGATCGGCACCTTGAACAATCAAATTGAAGAGATTTTGCACCACGTCTTTGAGTTGTGCCTCGACAGTATTGAGCGGTGCTGTCAATGAATTAGCACTGTGCGTAAGATGAGCACCGTTTATTCACTTACATTGGTTAGCACCTGGCGCCATGGTAACCAATATAAAGTGGAGGCTGTGTTAGGGAATGCGTTAGATACGTTGAGGAGTGGGAGAGGCTGCACGTGAATCGAAGTGGGGAATGTTTGGTGTAGTTTTCAGAATGGTGTTGCCAAGATTGCGGAATCCTAGTTATTCCATCCCCGCCAGACAAACTCCATTCACTCGTCATCGTGGCTGTGTGGCTTCACGCTAACGTGCTCCATTCACCCAACACGACACTCGTGGTCTTTCTGGTATTGTCTTACGTATTTCTGCGCGCTCCCACATCTGCCTCGCGCCAGGAGACGATCATGAACATCGACCAGCGATGACGGAGAGTACACTACGGGAGTCCAATTTCCCTCAGGCGCAGCCACCAACATTCCAGACGACGACAACTCCCTCTGGAACAAATCTGCCAAACCACTCTCGTGCGACGGGTGTAGCCCGCCAGCCTGAGACAACAAAGCCTCAACCCGACACCACTTCCGACAAGGCCACTGCGTCCTTCATTCGACGAACCCTCTGCTCCCACAATGTGCTCCTTGGAAATGGCGAGAAGGGGCGTAATACTCCGCGCCCAATCGAAGAGCTCTTGCCACCCTTAACGAGCTCTAACGAAGTTGATTTGCAACTGTATGCTATTATATCTGTCATCATCAAGGAGTTTGTTCAGACATGGTACTCCAAGATCACACCCGATCATGTATTTGTGAATGAAGTTATTCAAATTATTGCACACTGCACACGGGGATTGGAACAGCGATTGCGGAAAGTAGACCTCGAAGCGCTCCTACTAGACGAAATCCCTGGACTCCTTGAAGCCCATCTGAGTGGTAGGTGATTCCGATCCCTGGATAGCAAGCATGAATATCGTCTAATCGTAATCCCAAAGCATTCCGTCTCGCGGAGAAGCACGCCTCCAATCCCCAGTCATTGGTTTCAGACCCTCGCAGTGTTTATCACACACTCCACCCTCACCCTGCATTGACGCCTGTTCCGACCGAAGCTGTGCCATCGAGTATCGTCGAACAGCGGGAAAACGAGTCCGCATGGCGCCAATTGCTGGTTCAGGGAGTATTGGCTGTATTGCTGCCCACCGAGGATTTGGAAAATGGATGCCTGCGAGCCCTGGTGGCAGAGATATTCGCCGAAATGATCCTGGGAAACGGCATTAGTGGAAAGGCCTGCGAGGGCTGGCTGCTGTGGGAAGGCGTCACGAGAATAGCGGAGGTTCTACAAGATGGCACGAAAGAGCAGGATCCCCAATCAGATGACATGAATCCCGAACAATCCTTGAGTCGTCTCGAGCGCTTTGGACTACTGTCTGCCTCAACAGATGAGCAGGGCGGGTCTACGAAGCCACTGTTGGCCAGCCGACGTCATGGGAACACACCCATGACCATTTCGGCCCTGTTCTGGATGGTCATCCAATATGCATTTTTGGCGTGTATGGCGATGCGCGCGGTGATCGTGGGTGTTGCAACATCGTCCTCTCTACCCCCGAGATCTGTCACCGGAGCTAGTGTTCAGTCACCTGTTGAGGCGAACTGCCAATCGCAACTGCTGCAGGCGGACCATTCGGGCCTGAAGCGCCCGCTGGCGTCGAAGCAGCCCATAGTGAGCATGAAGCTGTGGAGCTGCGCATCGCGACTTGTTGAGCTGAATTCCCGCATGCCTTGGCTCTCAGGCCTCATCTCAATGCTGCATTGGGGAGTGTTGTTCGGGCCAAGTAGGGTGGGTGGCGCCGAGGGGGTATTGGATAGGTGAGTTACCCTCTAATTCTCTTCTTTTTGTGGTTGGCCAGCAAACCTCAGCCCCCAGTTCCGTGCGACACCTCCTTCGGCTCCAGGGCGCCCCGCATGGAACTTCGATCACTTGACTTCGTCGTCAGCGAATGCGACGGTCCGCATGCTCTCACTTGCAGTGCCCCGTCCGCACTGACCCCTGCAAGCCCCGGCACCCGCTCCCGGGCGGCAAGTCGAGGCGTCTCGTGCGCGCTCCACCCTGTTTGCCTACCCTGTTTTATGAATACTGTTCATCAACAACGCTGTGGGCGTCAGGACGGCTTGCGACTTTCCAACGTGCCCGAAGGACCCGGTTTCACCCACCATGCTATTCGTTCCTGACCTGCGAGAACTCACGCCCAGAGCCACGCCTCGTTCCCTCTTATCGCAACCCCAGCTTCTGCAGATGGCCCGCTTACGCGCCCGGTTGATCTGCCCACTGTTCGTCCAGCTCGGGACTGGTTGTGCCTCCACACGCAATACCTTTTGGCCGCGAACCCTGTCCATGTAACCCAGACCGCCAAACATGCCTCATTTTTCGGTCACTCATTCGTTTGGCGCGCTGCGATATCGCTGCTATTGCATCGTGGCGGCCCTGAGAGAGAGAGGACACGGTCTCACCATCGAGATTTCCGCATTCAAGGCGCCCACAGGCTTTCCACATAATTTACGACCACTACCTTGGGATTGGCCTTGAATATTGGACCCTCAGGAGCCTTGCAAGCATTACCCTCTTGTAGCACACTATTCTTTTGTGTTCACTTGGGCTGCCAATATACGCATACTACTTGCGCCATGTTGGTATTTCCCATGCACTAGGCCTGCGACCCCTTCTTTCGCTCTGCTTATTGAAGGGTCGTCTGGGCGTGATGCCTTGCTCTATGGATCGGACACCCCAATCATTTGCTGTCTCACCTGCGCTTGCCTCACACCCCAGATTTTGCAGATTCTCGTCCTCTCATGTCTGCTTTCAGTTCTTAGTTCCCTGAGGCCATCTTCCACCCATGCAAAACTTTGTTCGTCGTCTGACTGTGTGCCCCCGCGGACTTGCCCACTCATCGGGACACTGTGCATGCATTTTGCATCATTTTGCTCCAATCATGGGGCGATATTACGCTGATTTTTTTCAGAGGCTAACCCTTCTTTTCTCAGGTTTCTATCTCACACCATGCAAATTCGTGTCCTGAACCCCGCCTTCCTTCCCATCCTCCTCCGCACCATCCGGGCGACCCTGTTCCCAAACAATACCCTTGGTCCCCCACGCACGCCGCCAACTGTGCAAGAGGCGAAAGAAATCAAACGCCGCTGCGCGGCAACGTTATTAGGCTTGCTCCCGTCGACAGTAGCGGGCGCCTTTTTTGCGAGCGACAACCGAGTGGTGCAACTGCGGCAAGTCGAGATGTCACTAGATTGTCTTGATGACGCTTATCTCAACAAACATCTCATTTTTCAGATTGTGGAATTGATTGTAGTGAGATTGGTCCCAGAGTTGGGGGAGAGAGGGGTACAGGAGCTTATGGAGGAAAGACTAGGTTAGCCCTTGATGCAATTTTATCAATCTCCTCCAACACAACGGTTCGGTGCGATGCAACTTGTCAATATCTGGGGTTCTATAGGCACTGCTACTTTCCATGTGTTGGTGAGTGACGGCCCAGCCGCAGGGTGTCGTTAGCGCATTCTCCATAGTAAGCTGCGGCGAGGTCAGAGCTTCGCATATTCCAAGTCCAAGCTCCTCACCGCCAAAGATTGTTCTCACCAAATAGAAATGGATCTCCCCAAGAAAAATCAACGAATTTCGTCATCGCAAATCGATGCACATCTCAGTCAGTTATCCCCTTCCCCTATTGCTCGCAGATCTCTGAGGGGTTGGTGGTTTGAGAGGCTGCAATCGCAATTGGACGCGTGCCCCACATATACATGGTGGAGGCATATTACAGCGCATACTGCGTCTGTTTTCCAGCAGGTACGCATCGCAAACCCGAGGCGGGGGTCCAATAAAAGAAGAGAGGCCCAGGCGCGATCCTGACTGCATTTCGTATTGAGCACCTGACGTTTCGAGAAAGTCACGGTTAGTTATGACGAGGTAGACAATTTGTACACCGCAAGTCAGGTCGCTGTACGGCTGCGGCGAGCTGGCGCTGGTTGGACCAAGTCCGGAGGGCGCGGCGATATTGATCTCCGTATGACGGTACATGAGGGGAACTTGCGGTGTACATGGTCGATACTTCCAGTTCATGTGCGTAAGAGGGCGCTAGGACTCTGATGCATGTCAAGTGTTGGCTGTGAGGAAGCTTGGGGAGTGCAGTGGTCTGTGGTGAGCTGGCAACAACTTGAAGCCGTCAAGACGGTCTGCTGGGATGCCCGTGAATCGAGACTTGGACTCAATGTCTAAGGTCGGAGAATGGCAGGTACGTTCTGGAAGGTTACATTTGAGGATGTGTCTGGCTTGCTTGTCGGTTGTGTTGGTGTGGACAAGGAGGAGCAGCTTTTCTTAAGCCTGACAGGCACTGGGCGCACATTTCCGACGGGGGTGGAAACGCACCTTGCATCTCGTTGCAGAGGGCCGTCCCAATGGCCACTGACGGTATGAAGAAATGCTGCAGAAGAATGAGAAGGTGAAATTAAACTATTCACGCAAATTAGCGTTCCAGAGTCCGCACGGTTCGGGCCCCCGTTGACATGCTGCTTCCCGAAGGCATGCCCCACATCACGACGGTCACACAACAACCTCGAACTCGTGCACGCAGACAACCCGAAGTTTGCTCCAGCCCCAGGCCCCCCCCCCTTCCGCCTGCAGTCGTAACGAGCAGCAGCAGCAGAGCAAGAGTTTCAGATAGGCACCAAAAATAGCGCCTCGTCGGGGTACGGAAGGGCCTGAGGCCAGGGCGAAATCCAGAACCAAGGTCTTCGGTTTTGAATCGAATTTAGCAGTGAAGCGAGGGGGGCTTGAGAAAGGTTGATACCCCGCTTTTTCAGGCACACTGGCTGCTATCGTCCTATCGCGGTGCGCGCAAGCTCTCGCAACCCCTCAACGCCAAACCGCTTCGGACCGTTCGCCTGGCAAAAGAAGCTGCGAGGCGAGGCGCATTTGCTGCCGAAGTTCGTCCTGACATGAGATGAGATGAGATGGGATGGCGCCGGGGCAGTTTCCGAAGCCTGCCTTTCTGCTCCTGGCTGGCGCCCTCAATTGCCCTGCCCAGATGCAGCAAGCCGAGACGATTGCGTGGCTGGACCCTCTTGCGCTTGCCAGAGAACTGACTCGTGGGCTTGAACAGTGTAGCTGGCGATCAGAAACTTGTCTCAATACGAAGGACTCGTCAGACCCTGGCAGCGCCACACCGAGTCTCTAGCGTGACTCGTGGTCCATCTCCAGGTGCCGATCCAAAAGTGATCTCCCCTTCTCTCCACTGTCTCCTTCGTTGTAATAATCAGGGGCCGCTCACATCAAACCGCCGACTAACATGTGACAAAACAACAAGCTCCATTTGCCATGGCACCGAGCGACCTAGCGCTTGTCGACAGCCGCAGCCTAGAAACTGGACTAGAAGGCCAAAAGATGTAAAAGCTGCCAACCGCGACTCGTGCACAGGAATGAACAGGATGAGCAGGCACGGAAATCTGTTTCCACATCGAGATGACTAGCGTGGTGGCCGCGATTCGCCGGTAAGAGAGCAGTGTTGTTTCTGCATCGTTTCGCGCATGATGCGCCACTGCCGACCGTCTCCGTAATGTAAGATG
>JAAZQE010000616.1:0-18226 GCA_013620735.1 Clavariopsis aquatica
GGGGAGACGTGCGTGGGGTGGGCGGCAGCAGGGACGAAGCGGAGAGACTGGAGGACGTATTAATGAGGCCGAGATTTGGAGAGAAGGTCTATGGATATTGATCGAGTGCTGGCGTACCATGGTAGCTAGATGTGAAGACTTGACGAAGAGTAACTGAAGGGATCTGTTCGTCCTGCTGGTGATATTTATCCTCACGGTAGTCTTTGGGGCAAACTCGTCGGCGTAGGGAGGTGCGAAGGTGAGGCGGGGATGTTTTGGAACCGGCTTGAAGTTGAAGCTGTTTGTCGGAGCTCAGGCTACGAAGTGACGCGCGCTACTAGTGTTCCTATGTCTTGGCATTGCCCTCCAAATTGTTACTCGCCATAGACTACTATTTAAATGATGCACTATTCAGAGTTGCTGACCGTTTCTGTAGCAATTATTCTATATTCCATATAATTTCGCTAATATCTATCAAGAGATAATGCTGCTCAGGGGCAGGTCCCAGATCCTGGCAGCAATAACCATTGCTCCCACACTCACGGACGCCGCCATGAGAAGATTCACAGCATTATTATCAAGGATATCGTTCCCTACTTCCACCTTTCGGCTTTCGTGATGTTCGTTTGTCACTGTAGCTCCTGATTCACCAGCTCGCTGCATCGCTATCTTCGCCTTATCGGTGCTCTCCAGTCCAGAGGTCATTGCAATGGCCTCTTTTCCCTCCTGGTGGCTTGACACCTCGCTTCGAATTTTTCCAGACTGTTTGAGTTGTATAGGGTACTGGCTGTGGACGAGTACCTTCCGTCCACCTTCCCCTTCTATGATCTTTCCAGAGTGTATGTCAACTACACTAGCCTGCAAAACTGCCCCAAGGTACGAGTCAAGAAGCGTGCCGCTGAACCCAGCAGCCATAATTGCCAGTGTATATTTCGCTTGGTCAACCACACCCCACTCCTTGCAAAAAGGCGTGAGGAGCGTCGCAGTAATAGCAATTATGAATGCTCCCAGAAGTCCAGCACTGAGCCCAGCCAATGTAACTCCTCCGTTTGTTCCGGGGGGCACGATGCGCCAGGGAGCGGTGATGAGGCGAGGCTTGGACTTTGAGAGGATTCCAAGCTCAGATGAGAAAGTGTCGGCAGCAACGGCGGCGTAGTTTGCAACGATTCCCACCACGATGATATTGCTGCCTTGCTTCCAACAGAAGTCATCATTCCAGTACAGACCATCTTTCTTCAATTGCCATGCATGGAGCAGGATTAGAACCGACGCTACAAGTGAATTGGCAAAGACTTGAATGTGCGTTCGCGGTCCCTCGCCTCCGGTGACGCCTGTGGCGGATTGCGTGAGCTTCGCTTTGATACCATGTTTAACCTACATGTTCAGTCAGAGATCACATTACATAGGGAATAAAAGAAAGGCTACCTTCGTCACTGCTGTCCCGGCTAGGAAAAACACCCCTAGAAGCGTGAAGAACACACTCCAAGGATGTACAGCGTGAGCCACTGCGGTAAGGAAAGCAGCAACAAGGCCAACAGGTGTGAGCGATTTCCTAGACCACGCCCTATAAATGAGAGCTGCGATTGCAGGAGCTGCTATCACAGGTTTCATGGTCAAGTTTTTGATGCCGAACTAAAGTTAGTTAAAAGCTGTCAAAATCGTAGATTGTCAAGGTTGCGTCAGAGGTTGGATATTGCGCCAGCCTGTCAGCCCTAAGGCGCTTGGCACGACGTCTAGTTTAGCAAGAGCTTGTCTCTGCGCTTTGTTCAACGTGGAGCTCTCTCCATTGTACACATGATTATTGGATATTCTTACATGGCACTAATGGCCAGACTCGATTTGAAATCTCGCTATGCGCCCTTAAGCACCCACTACCTTTTAAACCCCCATGTATAGCGGTGTTAGATACCCCACGCCGAGTCGACGTGATTTAAGTATGTACATTTTCTCAGACAACCGAAACCAACACTCCACTACTTGAACAAAACTCTTGCTTGTAAGCTGGGTGGTACGCTATATATGGACGTAGAGTCGCATAGGTTCCTACCAAACGGCTACTTTTTCCATTCAGAAGAACGATTGGAGAACACAGTAAGTATTGTCGCGAAGCAGGTGTGAACTGCACCAAGTTTGTGCTCATTTTAGGAAACCCAGGTTTTGCCATATAAAGATACGTAAATATTCGAGAGATTACACGAGTTACTAACATGCTTCTGCGGTCTTCTGTGCGAGAAACCTCATACAGGGATACCATTCTCTCCTCTTATTCAAGAGAGGGGACCATTGTAATGGCAGATCTGGTCACACAAACGTAACTAACCAAAGATTCAGGCCCTTTTTCACACTAGCCGAGAGTCTGCCGATGACTGAGAACTTCGAGTATTCGTGAATAAGGAGCACCATGAAAAGGATGAATCAAGTTCCTTGACAGTATTTAAGTATAGTCTAAGTCGTTGTATAATACCATCTACTCTACTTAATTTCGAACCTCCTTTAAGTCTATTTCTTTCCATATCCTAGCATGACTGAAATAGATCTAAATTATCTCGTTAACTGCATTACTATATGAAAAAAATCCCTCTGGAGTATCTTGCATGTTATATTCTTCCTTGGCTAGCTATCTCTTTGGGGTTGACCAAGGGCATATATACTGAAAGAACCTTACGGAAGGATAAAACGTTTCTTTTCATTGAACAACATGAACTTTATCTCTCTCTCTTTCGTTCTCTGTGTGCGTGAGTGTGCGAGAGCGGATTCAGAAAGTATAAGGATAATCCTTTTATCAAGCACGCCAGGTAATGATTAAGTTATATTTCTAGGTTACCGTTTTCCGTTCCTGGTGACCTTCAAGTCTCTGAAGAACTTGTACATTTATGTTTGCGAATTTCCTTCCATTACTGGTTCGGATGTAAAATCTTCCCT
Source organism: Clavariopsis aquatica (assembly GCA_013620735.1). Taxonomy (NCBI): domain Eukaryota; kingdom Fungi; phylum Ascomycota; class Dothideomycetes; order Pleosporales; genus Clavariopsis; species Clavariopsis aquatica. The sequence goes on from JAAZQE010000616.1 coordinate 2,902, forward strand.
GGTCCGTCTCAATCACTGATATCCTGGGGGTGAATACCTCGCCACACCCGTGCATTATTGGCTGTGGTTTAATCCTTGAACAATATATTTAAAATGTCTCCAAATTTAAAAAAAAATCTGTAGCCAGCCATTCCTAGGTAAACAGCTTCAGTCTACCACTGTATCCCTAAGACCTACCCTCGTTCAGGCGGTGCTCACTAACACTGGTAACTCAGCGCTGACGAGTGCGTGTATTACTCCTCCACTTAAGCGCCCCGATTGTTTCTATTGGGTCCATAGAGACTCTTGTTAATTTACCCGGCACGACTGGCAGGGGTCACGATGGGGGCCTGTAACCAGTGCCCTTTGTGCAGGAAGCCAACACTAATAACGTCAGCCCTAGTTTATATTCACTCAAAATTTAAACTTCAACCTCACCAAGATTCTAACACTTTCGAATTCTCATCTTGCTATTTACTCTCCTCAATTTCTTCGCCATGGGCGCCCAACCTTCTACTCCCAAGCCCGGAACTGAATTCCAAGTCATAGGTGCTGGTCTCTCCCGCACTGGTACTGCGTCTTTCAGTGAAGCTCTCCGCATATTATTGGAGGGCCCAGTCTACCATGGAGGGACACAGGCGACAATGGGTTCCCCTGGTGAAATCAAATCTTTGATCCAGATTCTCACCAAACTCTTCCATTATCCCAAACGCACCGAGAGCAACGAACAAGAGGCACTGCAACTCATTAAGGATTGCTTTGATGGCTACGTCGCAGTAACAGACGCACCTGCCTCTGGCTTAGTTCCCGAGCTTCTGAAACTTCATCCGAACGCGAAAGTCATCTGCACAGTGCGCGATCCCAAGGCGTGGGAAAAGAGCATGGAGGGTGTTGCCAGCGTGTCGACAATGGCATTCCTAAATATGATCCTCTTTCCAGTCCCCGGAATGAGACACTTTCCAAGTTACATCAACAGGCTACGCGAACAATGGGTTACTCTCTATGGGGAAGCGGGTCGCGAGCCGCCCACTGTCGAAACATATGATCTACATATCGCATGGTTGAAAAAAGTGGTGCCTGAGGAGCAACTGTTCTTCTTTAGCGTTAAGGATGGATGGGAACCGTTGTGCAAAGTCTTGGGTAAACCTGTGCCCGAGGGTATCCCGTTCCCGAGGATCAATGATGGGGAGGCAATCAATCGACTGGCCAAGAAAAAGGTTACACAGGGCATCATCCGATGGTTAATTGTCATTGCAACAGGTGGTCTCGCACTTATTCCAATGATGTGGTACTAGTGTATGATAATACTGAAAAGCGAGAGGTTTTCTTGTAGAGAAACATATGGAATGGTCATCTCGACCTTACCACTGCAATATTATTCTATATCAATGAATTATATTTCCGAATTCTCATCACTCGAGCTTCCTTCCCTCTTAATTTATACTCCATGCATATGTGCAAACCCATAACATATCTGTAGGTAGTAGTTGCTCAAACTGGAGTATCATGTTAAACATTGAAGAAGAATACCTAAAAATCCCATTTCGAACATGTTAGAGATTTGTGATCCAATAGAGTTGACTAGTACAGCGGGTGTGCACAATTTCATTTGTCACCAATTGTGTTATTTTGTACTAGTGTTTTAAATATTACGTAGAAAGGACTCTGTGGCTACAATTGCTAGTAGACACCACTTCCAGTAGATACTAGATGATTTTATGAATTTTACCATAAGCGGAATGTAGCTCTTTCATGTATATTAACAGCCATCATCGCCAGCGCTCATCTGAAAAGAGGTCTAATGTTGGAAAAAAGGAAATAATTACTAGCCAACCAGGGAATATTTGTGTTAGCTACCTAAACAGAGGGTTCCAGCACTCGCACTCATCCTACTCGTTTGAGCAAAAATTAGGCAATGAGTGCCTGGCGGAAGTTTTGCAGATGTAGGGCGATTGCACGCCTAGTATCACAGGATTAATTCCCCTTCATTTATCCTACATGCCTTAAGTATAGAATGGGCGACAGAGTTCAGGAATAGGGTTAAGGACTATTAAATTGAGGACTATGCATAGCAAATAGTGTTGGGAGGGATTTGTAGGTCTACCACACTTGGAATATAAAGGGTTTTTCGAATTTATGGTGCTTGAGATATTTATATCATGTCCATTCCTCTTCTCTATCTTCTCGATTATGGTGTTGATAGATTTGATTGATGGGGTTACCTCAGGAGTTTGTGATCTGGTCCAGTATCATGTAATATGAACCATTTGGATACCCACATAACTGCAAATACCTTTTTTTGGGAAAAACGCCACATTCAACATATCCATATTAAACTAAAACGATTCCACTAGTACGATTACATACTGTCTCGTAGTTCTCCGTATTTACAAGAACCGAGAAAGTGTGATCTTTTCTCTAAGGTTCGGAGTGATTACCCATAGCATTATGCAAATCCATCACTAGCAACCTTGATGCACCCTTTCGTGCCGAGATTACCGAATCCCAAGCACCTTTCCGGTTGTTGATACTCCATTTGTGATGAGTCGAGTGGGGGCTGGCGTCTTACCTATTTGGGCATGCTCTGCGGGCGAATCCTTTGACCGCAAAGCCAGCATTTCCGTTTCCACATAGCCGCGCCACACAGCAATCTCACGAATCACCTTTGTCGCAAAGGTCTCTGCTTTAAGTAGTCGATATGCTAAAAAATAGTGGCTAGAGATGCAGGGCGTCGAAATAAGTCTTCAACGGTCAGCCTCCCGCTCTGGTGGCTCTATTAGGTAAGGTCGACAAAGAAAACAGTGTGATATATAAATCTGCTACTCCTTTCAAGCCAGGCTTCTAATTATTGGTGATTGTTTTTCATTCCTTACTAACGATACGTTGTTTCTTCATCATGGCTATTCTCCTTTACAGGTATATTCGAGACAAGATAAGAGAAAACAAGACTGCTGCTGCCACTGCGGACAATACCCATCTCGTGCCCGAGATAATTCCCAGACAAGAGCCTACACCTGGCACCGATGGCCATGCTAATGGACCTCATCCCGAAAATTTAAGAGCCAATATCAGCACTACAGCAGTAGAGGAGCTAGAAGAAAACGCACAAATATTGGTAGCAGCCCCACAGAAACGAAAAAGCCGCTGGAAGTTAATCCTCGGACTTGCCCTCCCCAACTTCTTAGCAGCAATCGACGTGACTATCGTAGCTCCTGCTGTTCCAATTATATCTTCTCACTTCAGTGCGTCTGATGCCTCATCCTGCACATTATCTTCACTGACCACATACAGACCAGCTCAGTGGAAGCTTCAACTGGATCGTCGCCGCATACACACTCACATTCACGACTTTCGTTCCAGTTTCGGGACAAATTGCGGATATCTATGGTCGGCATGTTGCTCTCCATTTCCAGATGTTTTGGATCCTGATTGGTAGCATTCTCTGTGCATCTGCTGTCACCTGGGAAATGCTACTCGTCGGACGGGCTTTACAAGGCGTTGGAGCAGCTGGAATTATGAACCTTACACGGATTGTGTTATCGGATAATGTCAGCTTGGCCGACAATTCTAAGAATAATACGATATTCTCCTTGATTGCTGGCATCAGGTGTGTAATTTTTTTCTCATAACACTCATCCTCTGGTGTGTTATTTCAGAGTCTGTACTATGGAAAAGGCGTAGTAATTGCTATGGAAAATGGTAGATAAAGCGATTCGAAATCCGTTAGCTAACTTCCTCTACTTAGTTATGCTGTGGGCCCGGTCATCGGGGGATATCTTTCCAACATAAGCTGGCGCTACTGCTTCATCGTCCCTATCCCAATCGCTGTGCTTGCACACCTCCTTATTTTTACCCTGATGCGGAAGCATCTCGTCAAAGGTAGCGTATCGGCGAAATCAGGCGACTTACATAAGATTGGTTACATATCTGGGCTTGCAACCATTGATTGGCTCGGGATGATATTTTTCATCTTCGGTATTGGCCTTATTATACTCGCTATTCAGTGGGCCGGACCACAGTACAAGTGGTCATCTGCTGCAGTCGTTGCCCCTTTAGTCATTGGTGGTATCCTCACAGTAGCGTTCTTTATCCACGAGTACCTGTTAGCTCCCGGTAGATTCACCACACGGATTTTCCCGAAGCAAGTCGCTATGATACCATCGACCCTTTTCCGAAAAAAGGACATGTCACTCATCATGATTATAAACTTTTCAACCGGAATCTCCTTAGTGTCGGCCTTCTACTTCATCTCGATCTATTGGGAATTGGCAGAAGGCTACAGCGCATCACGGGCCGGTGTTCAACTTCTCTACTACACACCCGGTCTCGGTGTGGGAGTGTACTCAGCCATGTTTCTCTGTAATGTCTGGCCGTCACAAACCTTCTACCCCCTAATGTTTGGCTCTATCATCGAAGGTCTCGGTGTTTCACTGCTCACTTGGGCTGTCTCTACCCGCAGAGGACCTCTTGTGAACGGGATGCTCGCACTCGCTGGCGCGGGTACAGGGCTTCGTTTTATGCCCGTTGTGTTACATTCAGCGGGCATATGGCCTAGCCGTATCGCTGCCAGTCAGACCCTACTGTCGTTTATGATTCCCCTTGGTCAAACCATCGGCATTTCCATGATGAGCGCGGTATTTACGAACAAATATAGCATGTACCTTACCTCGATCAAGACTGGTGTCTCAGGTATTTCCTTCCAAGGCAATGCCCCCCCTAGCCTTGAGAGCGTCAACAGTCTACCACCTTCACTCAAAAATGAGGTGCAGAATGCTGCGGCCAGGGCAGTGATGTGGTCCTTTGTTGCTATCCTCCCGTTTATGGGGTTTAGTATCATAGCGTCTGTCTTTTTGGGGAATGTTTGGATTGGGAAGGGCGCTAAAAAGGAGGAAAATGGACAGGTTGTAAGAAAGGAGGTAAAAGGTCAGGTAATCTATGGGAGCTTTTTGAAAGGCGTGGTTACAGGGGGGGTGAGTAGAGACAAGCAGGCTGTGGAGAAGTTCGAGGCGAGAGAGGAGGATAAGGAGAAAGAGCCTGTACCAACGGAGCACGTATGGGTTTAGGAGTCTATAGTTGTTGTTCGTATTCACAAGTTCATACTTTTTCTTATCCGTAGTGAAGTTTCCACTCCCCCCCTTGTTGTTTCAAACTATATTTTGCGTGTGAATTCTATTCTCCGTTGACTCTAAAACCTTCTATTCCAGGCAGTCTGATGGTGTTTTGTTTGCTTCAACTAAAAATCGCGTCCAACGCCAGACAGCAATAGGCACTGCTACCCAAAGGTCCGGAAGAAACTTCCATGTGGGGCATCACTCGGAAAGTCACATGCCTGGCACTCCAAGACCAGGTATATCAAAGAACGAATTGATCATGTTTTATCCTGTCCGACTTTCTTACATCTTGTCAAGGACATGGTGAAGGCCCCTGCGTCGTTGCTCGGATAAGACAATATTCGGTATACTTCGGAGTATTCTCCTGCAAGCAGTTCGAGCTCTTTGAGACAATTTTTAACGCCATTTCCCAGAGACTAGACAAAGGGAGTTATGTCTCAATAGCAATATCCACAATCTAAACCGAAGGTTACAAGAGAGGCGATAACATTGTGTGAACAGCGTTCGTTGGGCCAATCAACTGCCCCACAACCACTAAATCCCATTCTGCCATCTCACACCGCCCGATTCTTTCGCTTCGGCGGGGTCAGAAACTGCCGCTGCCGGAGTTTCGTTCGGGGCAACTTTTCATCCTCGAACCCTTCTTATTCTCTCCTTGCCCCTCTTCTTTTCCTCTTCCCTCACCCAACCTCTCCCTTCTCTTGTTCATAACAATTATACCCCCACATCACATCTTCCCACCTCCATCATGTCTGCCCCCGCCCACAAGTTCAAGGTCGCCGACATCAGCCTCGCGGCGTTCGGTCGTCGTGAGATTGAACTCGCCGAGAATGAAATGCCCGGTCTCATGGCCACTCGCGAGAAGTATGCCGAGGAGCAGCCATTGAAGGGTGCCCGCATTGCTGGCTGCCTGCACATGAGTACGTCTGCTTCGAGAGCTGTGTCGAACCCCACCTAACACCCCACCAGCCATCCAGACCGCCGTTCTGATCGAGACCCTCAAGTCCCTCGGCGCCGAGCTGACATGGACGAGCTGCAACATCTTCTCCACCCAGGACCACGCTGCGGCTGCCATTGCTGCCACTGGCGTGCCTGTCTTTGCCTGGAAGGGCGAGACCGAGGAGGAGTACGAGTGGTGCCTCGAGCAGCAGCTCACCGCCTTTAAGGATGGCAAGAGCCTCAACTTGATCCTCGACGATGGCGGTGATCTCACCTCGCTCGTCCACAAGAAATACCCCGAGATGCTCAAGGACTGCTACGGTGTGTCTGAGGAGACCACCACTGGTGTGCACCACCTGTACCGCATGCTCAAGAACAAGGGTCTTCTCGTCCCCGCCATCAACGTTAACGACTCCGTCACAAAGTCCAAGTTTGACAACTTGTACGGCTGCCGAGAATCCCTCGTTGACGGCATCAAGCGTGCCACCGATGTCATGATTGCTGGAAAGGTCGCTGTCGTTGCTGGTTTCGGTGATGTTGGCAAGGGTTGTGCTCAGGCTCTCCACAGCATGGGTGCCCGTGTCATTGTCACTGAAATCGATCCCATAAACGCTCTCCAGGCTGCCGTCTCTGGCTTCCAGGTCATCACCATGGAGGACGCCGCTCCCCAGGGACAGATCTTTGTCACCACCACCGGCTGCCGTGACATTCTCACCGCGAAGCACTTCGAGGCCATGCCCAACGACGCCATTGTTTGCAGTGAGTCCACCCTTCGTCCCATTTGTACCACATTCTAATATACCTAGACATCGGTCACTTCGATATTGAAATCGACGTTGCGTGGCTCAAGGCCAACGCCCAGTCTGTGCAGAACATCAAGCCCCAAGTCGATCGCTACCTCATGAAGAGCGGCCGCCACATCATCCTCCTCGCTGAGGGCCGTCTCGTCAACTTGGGATGCGCCACTGGCCACTCTTCCTTTGTTATGTCTTGCTCCTTCACCAACCAGGTCCTTGCCCAGATCATGCTGTACAAGGCCAATGACAAGGCCTTCGGCGACAAGTACATTGAGTTTGGAAAGACTGGAAAGCTCGATGTTGGTGTCTATGTCCTGCCTAAGATCCTCGACGAGCAGGTCGCCTACCTCCATCTCGCTCACGTCAACGCTAAGCTGTCCAAGCTCTCTGACGTGCAGGCCGAGTACCTTGGTCTACCTATTGAGGGCCCCTACAAGCCCGACATTTACCGTTACTAGAGATTTTTTTTAAATAGGTTCTGGAAAGTTTCAACACACGACGTTATGAATTGAACTGGGATGATACCACTTCGAAAAGTTGATTTGTCTTCAACGGCATAGTCAGGGAGTATGTCTTTTTGAAAAGACACGGGGTTTTTGGTTTTTGAAATGGTTCAAAAAAGGCGTTTTTTCAGTGCATATATCACCCCACTTGGCCCTTCAACCTTGGCCAAGGAGATAGGGGAGGTTCGCTGTGTAAGACTGTGATATGGCGGTGGACGCTCAACGTCCAGATGGAGGTTGAAAAGCTTATATAGTAATGGCTCATCGCTGATACACGATGGACTGCGAATACAGACGGTGGTGGGTTCCACACCTACACACCGAAAGTCGAATATTAAGAATTTCGTCGTCTCTTGCAGTCAGTCCTAGCTCTCCACGTAACCCCTCGCTAACCCAATCATACCCAGCCAACCCTCATCTTCACCCATACTAGCACCTTTTCGTTCACCCCTATTATATATCTCCGTTCCTCCCCTGTATTTCTGGCTTGCATACGCCTGCAAGCCCACTACACCCATACCGATTCTACAGCATCTCGTATATGTATGTAGGTGGGTATGTAGCTAACTTTATCCTTATGCTATCCCCACCCTATGTTTCCCAACGATGCACAACGTCTAGTGCACTGATTCCCACATTTCCGCGCCACCCCCCTTACTTAATGAGTCAAAGACAATGGCACTGCAACCTGCAAATCTCTTCAAGCTGCAAAACAACCCAAGTCTCGCTTTATGCGGCACGCCGCATCCCCATTATATTTTTGCTGTGGCACGGCATGGCCAGTGGTATTGGACCCACCATGTAGTGTCGATGCCGTGCGCAGGATGCGTTTCAGACTCCCCTGCGGAGGAGCGCCACGCGGAGGGAAGTACCGGCGTTGACATGGCGACGGGCGGATGGTGATACCGTACCGGGGGGGCGTCCGTGGTCGACAAGATGCTGCCGTGGGCGAGAGCCTGACGGCCGAGGACCAGAGGATCTAGTTGAGAAATCGTTATCAAAGGATCTTACCTTGTAAAATGTGACCCATTGACCGCAGTGTGTGATCCTAAGCATGTCACTAAACCACGATTCATAGATAGATGTAGGGCACATCCCCCCATTAATATTATAGCCCTAGAATTGGTATGCTGTCTTTCGTCTACACGCAATATGTACTCGCACACCTTAGGCTACACCGACACTGACCTCCCCCACCCGTTCTAACAACTGTCCGTATCCGCCCAATCTGCACCGTATACGCACCTAAAGTGCCGCCTACATGTCTGCTAATGCTCGCTTGCTATGGATATCTGACATCTACCCTGCTCGACGTAGAAGGCTAACAAGAACCAGGGTAGGGAGGTATCAAGACGAAAGAGAAAATTGAGATAAACAGAACGACACGAAGAAAAGACCCGCCCGAGCTAAAACCGTGCTTTTCCAAAAATATCCGTGAAGATATGACATGAATAACAAGGTGGGAGTCTGTGTTGCTGCTGTTTGATATTTGAATTGGAGAAATAGGTGGTCAAGAAAGGAACGTCGCCAGAAAAACGAAGGGAAATGCACAAGTGCCGCATCAACGCAGTCCGATGACGCTCTGTTCAATAGTCAGCATCGCATGATAATGGATCGAAACATGTTCACATACCATCTCAAGCGTCCAGACCCGCCTAATCCAGACCTTTAGCTTGCCTTCGACACCTTTGACGTTCTCAAGCTCGACGCCCTCCCACCAGCATCGTCGGGCGGGTTTCCTCCAGAAAAGAAGCAGCTTTTGGGCCATTCCGACCGCATTATTGTTGGCAAGATCGTTGCCCTTGATATCGGTTCGGAGACGTGCCAATGCAATACTGCAGATGACGGCCTTGTTGGGCTCTCCAGCCCTGTGTCCCCACTTGTCGTCGTGATTGAATCCGCTAATGTCATCCCGTTAGCAAAAGTCCTTTGACAACGAGAAAGGTATTGCTGCATACCCAGCTGTCAACATTTCAATGAGATGCTGCTCGGTTGTCCCCGGTTCTTCGCTCTTGCGCAATCCCGAAAAGATGCCATTCTGTCTCAATAGAGCCTCTCCAGCTGCTCGTTTAACTTCGATCATCTCGGGCTGGGAAATATCGCGGAATGGCGGGATGGCGTAAAAATCGAGATCTTCTCGAAGGACAATTATGCCGGCACGGTCCTGTAGCATATCCCGCGCGGAGCCATGCATAGGCTCGATGGGGACCGCTTCGGCAGGATGCTCTGGGCTTGCGGTGGGGGATGGAGGTGACGCGGGAATTGTCTGGGCTACATTGCGGAAGAACTCCAACATGTATTGCAGAGAATTTGGATCGTACTGGGAAGAATAGATATTGTCAGATAAGTATAATGCGGGATTGGAGAGGTGGAAGTGTATCAGTTGAATGGAGTTGAGGTGGGAGTTGGGGGAAGGGAGATCGGTGGTACCAACATCGACCGGGTAGACGTCACCATCATGGTATGAATTCATGTGGCCATCTGGGAGGAGCCCATTGGGAAACAGGGACAGCAGTACGAATTCGGGCAGCGTCAAAAGCTCGTCTCTAGAGAGGGTGAATCGAGTTCCCCTAAGCTCAATGTTAGTCGTGCATAATGTTCACAAGCGACGCAGCTGGCTCACCTAAGTTCCAGCGTGATATTCTCATCGGATCCACCCAGCGTGTTTATTGGTGGCCCGCCACTCTGCTGTGAGACCTGGGTGAGGATGCTTGCGGGACCTCCTGCGGACGCCATCACGTATGTGAATGAGTCGAGCGGACTAAATCCTTCGCTGTATGGGGGCGGTGGCTCTCCGTCGTCGATATCCTTGCTGCTGGATCCGTGCTTGGTGTCGCGTGGGAGCGCAGCCTTGGTTTCAGCGACGGCGGTAGCAGTAGCAGCGGCAGCGGCCGACGAGGACTCTGAGCAATAGCGGGGAGCTGGTGCAAAGTCAGGCGGGGAGTCGTTCTGTGCGGCAGTGTCGCAGGCCTTGTCGGACGCTTCGGCAGTGTCGTCGGACGGGAAGTAGAGCGAGGAGAAGGGAGGGGGGTATGGTGATTCGCCGGCGGTGGTCAGCACGGTGTGGGCAGCGGCGGGCGGCTCGGCGGTATAAGTCGGGCGGGGATTGTCGTGGTCGGTGGAAGGAGAGGCCAAAGGAGTGACTACGGACAAGCCGTTTGTGCTGGGAGCCTGCGTGTGCGACAAGGTGACGGCTGGCGTGCTGCGAGTCGCTGCTGGCAGGCAGGGAGGCGTGAGTGCTGGCAGCTCAGATGAATTCTGAGGAGGCGTGGGTGGGTCACGAGTAGGCTGCGCGCATTGGGGGGGACGACGGCGAGGGCGAGAATCGAGGGTGCGTGGTTGTTGCGGAGGGTGTGTGATGGCCACAGCGTGTGATGAAGTCGTTGAAGTCAGTTGTTCGCGCTTGCCCCGGACAAGGATACCTGTCCAGGAGCCGTTTAGCGCAAACCCTAGCGTCAGAGCCAGAGCCAGAGCCAGAGCCAATACCCATCACCAGCACCAGCAACCACACGCCTGCACCAATTATCACCAGAATCATCACCATCCACCACACACTGTCCCTCGCATGGTCCGATTAGAGAATGGACATGCACGGCGCTGCTTGCTTCACGTATGCGGCCAGGCAAAGGAACTCCTGCAGGCAAATGGGTCTATTTGGTCGGGAGGCACTGGCCGCCCACCTACTTGTGGCTAACCCTCGCCGTCTGCGGCTCAATGCTTCTGCACGACACCCGCGTCGTTGGCCTGCGCCGTGATCCTTCGCTTGTAGTCCTTGACCGTTCCATCAAAATGCTCGATTGTGCCGTGGTCGCACACCCACAGGCTCTTGCACACGCTCTGCAGCATTGTGACGTCGTGGCTCACCATGAGAACCCCGCCCTGGAACTTCTGCAGCGCCTCAGAGAGCGCATCCATGGCCTCGATATCCAAGTGATTGGAGGGCTCGTCGAGGACGAGGATGTGCGGGTTGGTCAGGGACAGACATGCAAAGGCCACACGCGACTTCTGCCCTCCCGACAAGAACTCCATCTTCTGTAATCCCGTCATGCCCGTGATACCAAATGCGCCAAGATGACGACGGTACTCCTCGTCCGACTTGCCGGGGAACTGCTTTGCCATGAACCCTACCGCGCTCGCATTCAGATCCAGTGCGTCGACGTGATGCTGTGCAAAGAACCCTATCCGAAGGCGGGGGTTTTGTGTTATCAACCCCGACGAGGGCGATAGTGCACCAATTAGTAGCTTGAGCGCCGTTGTCTTACCTGCACCATTGGGCCCAACAATTCCAATTCGTGAGTCGAGTTGCACATCAAGATCGACGTTCCTAAGCAGTATGTTGTCTTTGGTATACCCAAAGGTCACACCACTCATTTGGATGATCGGAGGTGACATCTTTTCCACCTCTGGGAACTTGAAGTGCACCGTGTACTCGGCTTCTGGGGCCTGCAGTATGGGCATCTTCTCGAGCTTCTTGATTCTGGACTGGGCCTCGGACGATTTTGCTGCATTGTACCTAAATTTATCGATGAAGGCTGCCCAACAAGTCAGCTACAATTTGAGCAAGGTCATCTTGCATGTACGAACCTTGCAGATGCGCGCGTTGGACCATTTGGTTGTCGTATTCTCGCTTAGCTGTCTTTCGCCGCTCCTCTTTCGTTGCGTAAAAGGAATCTAGTCGTGTCAGCAGTGATTTAATGATCGTATGCAGAGATCTGCCTACCAAAGTTAGCTCCTTTGTAGTAGTCGAGACGTTCCGAGTGTTGATGTATGATGTCTGTTGCCACTTCGTTCAAGAATGCTCTGTCATGGGAGACGACCAGGAGCGTGCTAGGATAGCCCTGGAGGTAATTGGCCAAAAAGGTAATGGACGGCACGTCCAACATATTGGAAGGTTCATCAAGCAGTAACAGGTCCGGTTCACAGAACAATGCTCTTGCTAGGGCCAATCGCATTCTCCAACCACCAGAAAACGTCTTCGTTGCAAACTGTTGCCGCTCAGGCGAGAATCCCAAACCAGCAAGAATACTTGCGGCCCGAGGCTCAGCCTTGTCCGACTCCATCTCAGAGAGCTTGGCATGGATATCACTTAGTGTGATGTCTAGGCCCTCACGTTGCTGGTCTAGCCTTTGGGCATCTGCAGATGTATCCGCCATGGTGGATCGCTCAGCCTCGAGATCAGCCATTTCCTTGGAAATTGTCTGTAGAATGTTAGGCTAGTCATTGAGCATGAATGAGCGAGTATACTCTACCTCTTGTTTTTTGAGCAAATGTTTGCGCCAGACGTCTGCGTCCAAGACTGCTTGTAAAGCAGGTGTGTCGTCACCAGAGATCTAGTCATGCGTTAGCATTGGCAAGGCTTAGCAGACTGGAACAACCCTACCTCCTGCTCCACGTGGAGAATCGAGATGTGTGTGGGAATGTTAATTTCTCGCCGGCTGAGGGCCCGTAGCAACGTAGATTTACCAATTCCGTTTTGACCTACAAGGCCATACCTTCGGCCATAGGCCAAAGTCAGGTTACCATCTGTAATGATCCTCAGGCCAGAGATGGAAATGTCAAAGTTTTCAATCTTAATGTCCTTGCTCTTGGTGCTCGAGTCTGCGCCTAGTTGCAGGGGGTTGACGGCCATGTAGAACTCTTCGTAGCTCTGGGTCTCGTCAGGCAGATTGATGAGCTTAGATGCTTCATATTCGACGTTCTTGAAGACCTTACGGTCCTGCTTGGCACGCAACTTCCGCTCGGCCTTTTCGAGCTTCTTGCGATCGACTCTGGATTCGACTTTCCTGGTGTTCGCAGACTCAAGATCAACGCCTCCGCCTGTCAGTCCAAGGGTAGAAGAGATGTTCTTATGTGAGCCCACGTGAACTGCTTGATCAAGCCGCCTAGCCGAGGGAGCAACCTGACGCCGTTCTTGGTTGCCATGTGCAGCACTGAGACGGGAGACGAACTTGCCGACGAGATTCTGGACGATTGCCTCATTCTGGCGGGAAAGGTCACCTGAGGCGGATAGGAGTAGCGCAGTCACGGCGGCGGCTGCCTCCTCCAGGGGCGAAGGACCGGTGGAATCCGACTCGGGTGTGAATGCATTAGAGGCATGGGTCAGGTACCCGACCGAGTAGTCAGACAGGATGGGGTCGATGTTGGGGATCTGAGCTCTGATTTCAGCTTCCATGGTCGCGGCAGGCGTGCGGGACGCCGTCCCACGCTGGTGCTGGAGGTGGAGTAAATTTTCTGATATGTGGCGCTGCGAATGCGGTCGGAAAAGGGCTGGACACGGATTGCCGTCAGTGCAGATTCGGTACGCAGCTACACAAGGTGGCAGGGTGGGTGTTTGGGCGGTCCTGTGTCATTGGCGTGCTACAATGGCCAGCAAACATGCAAAGGGAGATCTGTGTGGCCTGTCGCAGTATCCGAGGTTGTGGCGCGGAGGTTTTGGAGGGGAGGTGGGCCGGCCAATCAGCGTCGCGCGTAGACCAAACACCACGCAGAGCACGCAGAGCACGCAGAGCACCGAGAGCACTGCGAGCACTGCATCGCAGAGGCGGGGGCCGAAAGGCGCGCTAGAAGGCCCTTTTGCTTAGGACGGACAAGCGCTGAGCGATTGACTTCCAGGATGCCCGGCATCTCGCAGCGTCGACCGCTCCAGTGCACATCACTCGTAACCTCACCAGCGCCGAGAGCCAGCCCAACCAGCCTCTGTGCCGCCGAACATGCCAAAAGGATCAAGGCCTGCGGCATCCATGCCGGGACTGGCGAGCACAGCGCCCCCCGCTGGATGTGGATGGACCACGCCAGTGGGCGGTTCAGCGGGATAGCAACGTGCCAGCCTGGGCCCTGGTACAACAACACAAACCACCAGGTGCGAGGTGGGCGTGCACTCTCCACTCTCGTTGCTCTCTGCTCTCTGCTCTGTGCTCTGTCTGCTGGGAGATGGCCCTCCTCACATGTCGCCACCACGAAGCCGGCCTGCGCTGCCTGCCCGCTCTGCCCACTCTGCCCACTCTGTCCGCCCTGTCTGGCCGGCCGAGTCCCGGCCAGCTTCCCTCTCCCCTGGTCCCGCTCTCCGCCGTCTCTGGGGCTGACGTGCTCGTCGTTTCGGACGACCAGGAACCCTAGGACGTGGCCGCAGGATATGGCGTCCCCATTGTCCATTGGCGGCCGACGACCCGTCTGAATCAGACGCTGGCCTCGCCGCAGTCCCGCGATTCCCTCCGCCCAAAGTGTTTGAAGATAATTGCAGCATTACTAACCCCGAGCGCCCAAGATGGCTAAAGGGCCCAGGGACGGCCGTTCGGCGGCAAATGCAAAACACACGCGTTTACGAGCCATGGGGCCATGGCGGTGACCGCGCACCGGCTGATATTGCGGCCATGATCAACAAACAATCTCCACTCAATTGCAGGGCCTCGCGCGCAGCCTTCGCGAATCACACCTTGCGTGACTAGCAGCCGGCCGGCGATATCGTGGTCGACTATTTTGGGTGCAGCTCGCAGCGCGAGGGGCCTGGTCCTGTTTGCAGAGCCTAGCTCGCCGGTGCCTTGATTGTTGTTATTGTTGTTGTTATTGTTGCGGCGGTTCATGACGATGATGATGATGGTGCTGCTGGGGGTGATGCGAGTACCGCTGTGCCTGGGCGCCATGATGGATTGCTCCAGACAGAGCACGCTCGCCCACGCTCGCCTTGCGCGGGCGTCACGGCTGTTCGCCGTGCTGGTGATGCTGGCGATGCCGAAGCAGCCAGCCCCGCCGAGCGCGTTCATGGCGCGGAAGGGCACCGGTGAATGTCCTGCATGTGTGCGACCCCGTGACTGTGGGCATGTTTGGACATTCCGCCCTCAGACCAATTCATCGGCGTCCCATCTCGCTAAACCCAAGCCGGGAAACCCTGCGATGCAGATCCCAGAAAGCAAGCCAGCCAGCAACGGATTTCTTCTGCTCTCCCTCCGCTTCCTCCTCCTCTTCCACCTCACCCCGTGTCCCCTCCGCCTCCCTCACT
>JAAZQE010000617.1:0-18172 GCA_013620735.1 Clavariopsis aquatica
GGCATACCCCTGGGGTACTTGTCCGCCGTATGGTGCTGTTGTTGGGGGTGTGGGTGCAGAAACGTTTGCTTGGTGTGGTGTCGAGTTGATTGAGTTGGGTGCTGGTTGTATTTGCGCTGGGCCGGGCTGTTGCTTAAAAATGGGATCGTATCCAAGACACTCACGCTTGCTCTTCTGGCAGTTGCGGCAGACGGGGTGAGCTTCGTCGCACTAAACGCAGGTGGTTGTCAGTGACTGTGGTTGTCGCAAACTTGAATAGGTGAGGTTGGATTAGGCGATGGAAATAGTTTGGATCTCGCTTCTTGGTGGCTCGGTTACGGGCTACAACCGCTGTCTCGAGGAAGCGCACCTTTGACCGCGCGCATCCACGTCGCGTTCCTCTCGTCGCATGCAATTGAGCGTCGCACTCACCTTTATTCTCCGTTTCCTACATGTCAGGCATCCCGTTTTCGTGCGACGCTTGATCTCCTTCTTGTGGCGCCCGCCTGACAGAATTCTCTGCTCGCTCTGAGGGGGGAGCTGGTATCGCATGGCGAGGTGCTGCGCGGAGCCCATGTTCATCGGCTGGCCCTGCGGCTGATGGCTCGGATGCGGATAGTACTGGGGCAGGCCGTGTTGTGGAGGAGGGAGCGGCGAGCCCATCTGCTGTCCCTGTTGTTGCTGTTGCGCCGGCTGCGTCTGCCCATCCTGCAGACGTATTGGCGGAAGGTTCAGCGGTGGGAGGGACATGTTAGAGACCTGTGGCGATCCTCGATACTGTTGCTCATGCGGCGCCTGGCCCTGAGGTGGGTAGGCATATGTGGGCTGCATCGACGGCGACGGGTAGCTGTGGGCGGCGGAGGGTGAGGGATACGAAGTCGGCTGCTGTCGCTGCTGGCTCTGCTGATCCGCCATCATGCCTGCTTTGTATTGTGCAGCGCTGAGGGGAGCGAAGGGAACGCGACAAAGCTTGGATGAATTGGGAGGACAGGCCGGGTTGGTCGAGCGAGGCGAGCTGCCTCGGTCTAAACTGCTGTAGGAGGGAGTAAGAATCTAGGCGAGACCGGGGAGGAGTCGCGACGAGAAGGAGGGAAAGGGAGCGGCGGGACGATGCATCTCGCGAAAGAATGTTGCTTGCGCAGAGGGCACGGGTGAGGAGCTGCCATTGGGCGGGCCCGCCTAGCATCCTAGAGTAGAAGGTGCATGTACAGAGCCATCCCTGCGCGAAATGACGGACGGCAGAGGCCGACTTACCTTGAGATGGCTGCTGCGCGATCGCTGCAGGCGGCCTCGCTTGGGGGGGCGCGCGAATCTTGCGGCGGACGGGCTGGGGGCGCTGCCACGACGGCGACCAGGAGGAGATGCGAAGGGTGACAGCAGAGCGTGCGCACATAGCAGCCGTAGAGGCGAAATGAAGGTCAAAGAGGAAAAGACCCTTGCGTGGCTAGCCGCAGCGAGCTAGCCTCTGCCAAGCCGCTCGCACAGCGCACGCGCAGGCGAGTCCCCTCACCCGCGGTCCTTGGACCAGGAGCAGCCGTCTCAGCACACACACATTCACGTATTCATTCATTCATTCATTCAGCATCATCGTCATCATCATCATCAGCCCCATTATCATCCTCACCAGCATCAGTCAATAGTCCTGCAAATAAATGCATGCACCCTGCTAGGGAGGCAACGCGTCCGCTCACACCGCGCACCGCCAGCGCGGCGCATCTCTCATCAGCTGCAGTCAGTCTCTGTCCAATACTTTGCCGGGGTCGCCCGATCCGGCCTGGCAATATGCTCAAGGCTGTCTTGCAGGAGACTACCTGGCGATTGGGCGCGTTCCGCCGTTGGGTTTGGCGAGCGCGGAAGGCAGTCCCCTACGCGACATATACCCTCCAAGGCAAGTAACCTTGTCCTGGACGCCGCTCCTCCATGTCGTGTGTATCAGTTCTCGCCTCGTTTTAGCTTACATCGGCCCTCCCTCACGTACTGAATACATCTCCCAACTGTGCCCGCTGCCACGGCATCCCGGAGATGAGGCTACAGCAGCATAGAGTGGTGCTTGACGTTGCGGAGCAGGGGCGCTGTTGATGCCGGGCCGGCTGCTCCGTTTCGAGCTCCAGCTGTGAGCCGTCTGGGTATCAACGCATCATCGGCCTTTGGAGCGACAAGATCGTGTCGCCGCTGACAAGACGAGGGAAAATGCCGCTTGTGCTCTCTCCCATCCCATTTACCCGCTAGCTACAGTATCTCAGAACTAGCCGCATCCCGTCCTAGCCACCCGATTCTAGCCACCCCTGCACACGGCGTGAGGACGATGGTGAACCGCATGAAAGCAAGAGCAAGCGTGTCTTGATGTTGGTGTAGCCCTCCCCAGAACCAAGCTCAGCCTGAGTTCTAGGAATGGGAGCTCGTGCTACCGGAAGCTGAGGCTGTCAACGGATAAAGGCAGCGTGTACGGCCGTTGGGAGCCGTTGCTTGACGGTAGACTTTGTGACATTTGCTGTGTTGCAGCCCCCATTAGCCAGAGACACAATACTCCAGATCCCAGTGCACTGCTTTTTGACGCGTATGACGCCCATAACAGAGGCAGCTCAGTCGCTCGATTGCTATGACAAAAGGGGGCTCAGTTTGTGAAAGTCCGTGGCTTCAGTCAGAGATGACACGCCACAGAGCTGACAATTCCACGGGGGTCCTGCTTTGATCCTTTAATCAGGATTCCTTCTCTGCAGTGCGTGGTACTCGCCAGTCTGGCAATGCTGGAGAAGACGCGTATCAGTATCAGCCTTGGACGTTGCTGAAGAGTGTGTCCGAGGCAGTGTCCGAGGCCGTGTGCCGGACGCCCTCTATGACAAGCCAGGTACACACGAGGAGATAGAGTTGTAGCAATGTACCAAATGCTCTACCTGGTGGGGCGCATTGGCCGAGCAAGAGCGCAAAGGCCCGTTCATCCCCATTCTCCGAGCATGCAAATACGTTTGACGTTAATTCGGCTGTTCTCGCCAAAGTCCTCAAGGATGCTCCCCTGCACCACAACATAACAAAGAGTGTGGGACGCTTCCAGATTGTTCCGTCGCCGCCAGCCGAGCGCCTCAGGGCTAAGCGGGGTGGAGAGCTGTGTGCTGTGCAGCCAGGGCGCCGCTCATCCTCAACGACCCACTCAGGCACTCGGTACCTTCCAGCAGTCCAACAAGGACAATCTCCAACGAACGCCTAATCGCACACGCGATGCATGGTCCCCTCTTCCCAAGACTCTGGCTTCCACGAACAGGCGCCTCACTCATCTTTACTCCCTGCACTAGCCGAAGTCGCTCCTCCTACTGTAGGAGCCCATATGCAGGTATTCTTCACGAGGCATTTGTTTTCGCACCAACAACGATCCAACACTCGCAATTACGCATCGCTGTCCTCCTCCCATTCGAGTGCGTGCAAGGGTAGGCCCCTCGCATGTTGCAAATTCTCTCGCATATGTCATCACTAGTATCCAACCGGGGATACGGCGCTCGGAAGGGATAGCAGAGGCTGGACGCCATCCAATCTACGCGGACGTGCAGAGCAAAAGCAATGAATGACATACATGCACCGAGGGCGATGGCATCGTGGCATCGTGGGATTTTGGGTGTTGGCAACGCCGCGCAACATGGCGCAACATGCGCAGGCTAACAAGCGAACCTTATTGCTTGTTGGCTTGTTTGTGAACGGGAAGATGCCTCTGTACTACAGATAAGGCGCCTCCCATCCCAGCCTTGGTGGGACGGATCAGTCCACTCCTGGCGAAAATGCAGCAGGCTTGTCGTAGCGTTGAGTTGGTCCTCTTGGATGAGGAGACAGGCAGTCAAGCTGGCAGTCAAGCTGGCAGTCAAACAGGCCGGCCAGCCGGCAGACAGTCAGGCAGTTTATCATGTGGTTTTCTCGCCTACTTTTAACTCTCCATTCCTCCAGCAAGGGACAAGGTTGCAGCAGATCCCAGTCGCTTGCCATCTCTCGCGCTAACATCCCGTTCTCGCCTCCAGAGATCATCAGGAGGGTTGTCTGTCTTGCACGCAGAGTTGCGGGAGCCATCTGGGAGGTTCTGACTCGCGTCTTGCAATCTATCCATTCGCTCTTCTGATCTTGAACCCCGTCTATGCGCCTTCCTTTGTTTTCGAATCCAGCTGTTCTCGCACTCGCCCGGTTTAGTTACATGGCCTGCTCAGGTACCACGTTTCTCAACGCTCCAGTCTCCAGTGCAGACCGCACATTTGCAATGTTCCACTCTTCCATTTTGGTCTGTGTCTACAAGCAAGTCAGCCTCAAAGTCCACTTGGTTACGTGCTCCTACGTGCTCCTTCTCGTCCAGGCAAACGCCGGAAAATAGTGCCTCCACCCATCGCAGAATAAGGAAGGCGCAGACTACGAGTAGCCCGACGCCCCCCCCTCTCTCTCTATAATCCTCGCTCCCGCGTCTCTTGTATCCCTCAATCTCCGTCCTCACAGATACGCAACACACCAAGCGCGTCTTCGGGCGCTATACATCGCCATGCCCCATTCCACTCTTCCTATGCCTGCACGTCATGTACGCCACCTCCATTTCTGACTCCATGTCTGAGACGGCTAGGGCCTAAAGAGATGGGCTTGCTACTCACCTCAACCGTCCAAGTACCCATGTGAGGCACCAGAATCACATGTGGATTGGCGAGTAACCCTGGATGAATGCTCGGCTCGTTCTCGTAGACATCGAGTCCTGCCGAAGCAACGTGCCCGCTGTCTAACGCCTCGACTAATGCCGCTTCGTCAATCACGGCTCCTCGGGCTGTATTGACAATGACAACACCCTTCTTCATGAGCCCAAATTCGCGGGTCGAGATCTTGTGGTGGGTTTCTCTCTGGACTCAATTAGCCTTCTCGGAGCACCCCTCATCCGGCCAGCGTGCAACAACGAATACGTGGACGGTTCAAACTCACATTCAGAGGGAGATTGAGGCTGATCACATCGCTCACTCTCAGGAGCTCCTCGAAGCTGACGTATTCCGCACCTCCTGCCAGCTCTTCGCTTAGCCTGTTCCGGTTATGGTAGATGATTCGCATTGAGAATGCCGCGGCCTTCTTTCTGAGATTCCTCCCAATTCCCCCCATTCCCAAAATACCGAGAGTTTTCCCTTCTGGATCGTGCCCAAGCGGTGGTGGATAATGGCCACGCCATTTACCCTCGCGAAGTGCAACCATGGACGTGTTGAATCGCCGAAGCGCGCCGAGGATCAGGAACATGTTGACGTCAGCCGTGGCATCGTCCACGGTGGTCGGAGTGTTGGAGACTTTGATGCCACGCCGTGAACACGCATGAACATCTACCTGGTCATATCCTGCCCCTGCCAGACTAGTGAGCTTCTTGAGAGATGATCTGGTAATTAGAGAAATGATCGCTTTCTGAAAATTGTAATGAGAGAGAATTGGCATATCTGACCCACACAAGGGGTCAAGATATCACGTAGCTGTCGAATCCGTCATTTGGATACACCGAATGATGGATAGGGTGTGCAGCTTTCCCCCGTGGCCACGATTCCAGCATTCTCTTGAGCAGATCGAACCGCACTTATGAGACAAATTAGGCTGCCTCACATGTAGCACATAGTTCAGGAGATTTTGCTAACCATAGCGAAAGAGTCCAGGACGACTGCCACTTCGCAGTACAAGAACACAATGCCCACGTCAAATTAGGGCTTTGTTCTCGGTATTGCCCACACAACATATTCCTCCTAACGGGCGTTCTACAGTAGGTTACCGCTGCCTACCTACTGGGTTTTAATAATCCGTTGATGAAGAGGTAATCAGACCATTGCCTGTGTTGTGGAGAGGTCCCCTCCAGAACACTGAGCTATTAAAAGTTGTCGTGCCCAACACGAGGCGAAAATAAATAGATCCGAACACAATCAACTGATAAAGAACGTATTCAACATACCGTTATGGCAAATAAACCTCACACTCGACGGCAAGATTTCGACTAGCTGTTCGTCAAACCTCCCCGTAAGATCAACGCTCGCAAACGTTCGATAGATCACCAAAACGCCATTCAGGTCGCCATTTTTGCATTCTTGCAGGAACTCCGCGCGAGTGCGGGCACGCGGGTTGATCAATTCGGCTAGGTTCGACAGTGCCTTCCATGATTCGTGGGCGCTGAACGAATTCGGAGATCAGCTCAGTTAAGACATAGGTGCATGTGTATGGTCTGCAGGCGTGGAAGAAGCGAGTTGGAGGCTGAAGGCTGAGTGCTAAACTTTTGGAGAAAAATAATTTACAAAATCTAGCATCGAAATCAAGACACAAGGGGATGGTTGGAGAAAATGTTCAAGTACGTACTGTTCGATTTCTCCCAAGAGTAATACTTTGGCTCTTGTCATTATCTTGATCTACCAACAAGGCTGGACGGAGCAAGAAGCAAGATTAACGAAACGGAAAAAGAAAGAAGTAGAATGAACAATAGTAGTGCCTCCGTCAAAGGGGGCTCGGGACAGGTAAGTAGATAACAACTTCTTCTTTTTCTACATGTACGACAAGTCTCGGGCTAGCATGCTCCGCACTGGTTGGACGTTGCACCAAGCCTGTTCTATCCCCGCCAACCAACCGGCCTCCCCTTGCGATACCTGGCGACTGCCTGTGCAGAGAATGGTCGAGATCCAACTGCACGCGGAGAAAAGCGACGTAGCGGTGAGGCCGGAGGAGGTCGGAGTAAGGAAGAAGCGTAGGACGTACCGTTCTGACGAAGCAGTGTTGGCTGCAGCGACAGCGCTTGTGCGAGTTTATAGATTTTGGTGCTGGCTATCATGTGCATAGTCGTTATCGCAGCCAATTGTGCCGTCCCTGAACGTCCCGAGGAGGTGGGTCCAAAAAAAAGGGAAATGGAAGTGTAAATGTACACGCCTACCACCACTTTTGGGTTGTGTAATCTCATAAAGAGAATAAAAACAGGGGTCTTTTTATGTTATTGAGTTGAGATGTTGATATTTAATCTCCACGCTTGTAAATTTCAGACCCCGAGGTAGCAGAGTTGCTCATTACCCAAATCCCACCTCCCAAGGATCTTCAACATGAAGACCTCGTTTCGGCTTCGACCATAGACCCTGCTCCGAAATACCTACAGCCTAGCGTCCAACTGCCGAACGTGCAGCGAATCGAAAATGGACAACAAGTGCCATGGCATTAGATTACGGTCCCGATGACGGCTTCCCCATGCTCTTTGACGCCATATGTATCTGTTGTGCTGGCTAGGTACGACGGTTCTTGGGCCCAAATCGAGAGGCTCAATCACCCGGTGCTAGAATCGGGGCTGCTGCCTTACTCACTCATGTGTAGGATTGGCCCATGTTGCCATTGTTTGGATAAGGATGGGGTGAGGTGGCAGCAGCGATGGGCCAATGACATTAGAGAAATGGAGGAACGAGATAACAGTTTTCCATATGTGTGACGTGCTGGCATGCATATCGGAATGTACATCTGGAAACGGAATAAAGAGAGCAAAGAAAATAAAGTAAAAATATGGGGACACTGAATGAACAACATGTCTTAATCATTTACATTGTTAAATTAAACGTTGGGGTTGACGAACTTAGTAGGTCAAAATGATCAATGATCCACCCCCCAGGATATCGGAGCTGCAATTTTACATATTACAGTATCATTTTTTTTTCCTTCCCTTAAAAGACTCCAATCGAGAAATTCGAGGAATGATATTGTACAACCTCAATCACCGCATTACAATGCTAAACTCCTGCGAAACCCAAGGACATATGCCAGCGTGTAGAGAGCATAAAAACCACCCTAACTGCTACCCTGGGCAGACTGCATAGCCTTCCACTTATGAGCAAATGCTGTGAGCTTGGCCAAATTGGCCGCACTCTCGTCGTCAGCCGGAAACACATAATCGACATACTCCTCGAAGGAGTCGTCGTCGAGCTTCCTCCTCTTTTTGACCTTG
Organism: Clavariopsis aquatica; assembly: GCA_013620735.1. Lineage (NCBI taxonomy): Eukaryota > Fungi > Ascomycota > Dothideomycetes > Pleosporales > Clavariopsis > Clavariopsis aquatica. The sequence goes on from JAAZQE010000617.1 coordinate 7,919, forward strand.
CGTGGCATTTGCTTGTCGATATTCTCGATATCAGTGGGTGACCCATGAATCGTTTCGAACGACTTCCACGCATTAAGCAGCGCCACTCGTTCCTCTTTGAGGTCCTTGTCCTTGAACGTCTTGTGTGCTCTTTCGAACACTTTCCTAGCCCGTGCCTTTGCTAAGTCGCTGACGGGCTTGTCTTCGTCTTCATTGTCGCCTGCATCGTCGCTGTCTGGGACCCCAATTTCAAATTGCGCCCAGCTGATCCATACTTTGACGTGGTCAGTGCGTTGCAGGAGGCGCTCGTAGAGTTGACGCGTATTTTCGTATTCACCCTCTCCTTCTTCGAAATCGATATAGGCCTTCCAGAGAAGCTCCGGCATGTCCATTTGCGGTTCGCTGACTGCGAGTTCAAATATTGCGCGGGTTCTATCCAAATCCATGAGACCACGTTCCAGCTCTGCGAACTGGACCCAGGTTTGGCAGTTTGACCCGTTCCATTCAATGTACTTTGTGTACAGTTGACGACAGCGGCCGAACTCATAGAGTTTCGTTTCGAGTTCTATATAGCCTTTGAACAGCTTGTCTTTGGGGCACATGCCAATTGAGCGACCGAGCATTTTGCGCGCTGTGGTTAGGGCGCCTTGTCGTATTTCGAAGTTTGCAGCCATAAGCCAGACTTTGGCAAAGGTGAATTGCTTGTGCGGAACAAGGTCTAGACAGGCTTGATAGATCTGTCGCGTCCTCTCAATGTCCTTGGATACTGTCTCTTCGTAGAGAGCATAGAAAAGCCACAGGTAGATATACCGTCTCCAATGACGCTTTTCGTGCGTCGGCGGCATTTGCGCAATAGCTCTCTCGTAGACATCTCGGACCCGGTCGATGTTACCAGCAGATTCTTCCAGGCGTGCAAAGTCGATCCATGCGTCGTAGTTCTTGGGGTTTTCTTTGACCTGCTCCTCGTAATGCACCCTCCGCTTGGACATTATGACATCTTCAATTCCATCTCGGTCTCCATATTGCTTTTCAAATTGTGTAAATGTGTTGTGAAGATTGACGGATTTCGATCGTGGCATACGATCCAGAGCGAATTTGTAAATGGCTCTAGCTCGCTCAAACTCTTTGAGCTTTGCTTCAAACTTCGCATACGCCATGAACAGCTTCTCGTCCATGAAATCATCACCGAGGGTCTCGACTGCAGTTCCGAACACGTCTCGCACAAGGTCGCTTGTACCATTCTCTTCCTCAAATTTGGCCCATTTGATCCAATTCTTCGGCTCAGGATGCACCACGGTAAACCGTTCAAATATGGCCCTAGCTTTCTCAAACTCGCTATGCCGCTTCTCCATCTTGATATACGCAGACCAAGCAGCCTCCTCAGGTTCCCACTGCATCCATCGCTCAAAGACTGCGCGGGCACCCTCGATGTTCCCAAGAGTCTCCTCCATGTACACATATTTGTACCACAACTTGTCGACCCTCGGAAGTATTGTGACAGCTCGATCCAGAATGTTCCTCGCATGGTTGATATTCCGCGACTTCATCTCGGCCTCAACATACCGAATCCATAGCACGACGGCCGTACTATCAACATCCAGGGCTCTTTCAAAGATGGACCGCGCCCTCCGAAATTCCTTCTGTTCGAGTTCCCATTGCGCGTAACGCATCCAGTTGTTCATGTTGATCCTGTTTCGCCGGACATAGTCTTCAAATTCCTTCCTCTTCCTGCCTTGGAACTCGTGTAGCTCTTCCAAATCCGCAAATCTCTGCGTTGGTGCCTTGAGTTTCTCATCTTGACGGTCGACAGCTTCTCGTAGAAGCTGTTCTGCGCTGATCTGGACAGGCGCCGCCGCCTTATTCTTCACCCGCGGTGGGCCTCGTGAGCTTTCCATAGCTGGTGTCGAGGTTATGGGAGATGCAAAAAGTTATTCCTGCAAGGCACAGAGAAGCCTAGCAGGGTGTAAAAGGCCCTGTAATCCTCCGATCGAAGTTGCTTGACCACTCTTTGGGTGTTTGCGTTGAAATCAGTATACGTGGTGTGTGAATCGTCCGTTCGATTCAATCTTGGATGGCGATATGCGCCGATGAGAATATGCTGACCGAAGTCAAGAGTTGATGTTGTGTTGACACTGAGCTTGAAAGAGCTCCCAGGTGAAATTCGCGACACAAGTTTCAAACCCCGGCAGAACTTCGGAGCCAAGGTAGCTTCACGTCACATTTCACGAGTTTGTCGCGACTCCCTTCCCTCATCAACCACCATCACTATCAATCACCGTCCTCGGTACGTTCCAACTCTGAATCTAACAGGACTCAGTACTCACAACTATATTCCAAAAAGTCTCCAGTCATGGCGACGCTCGAGCAGGAGTTGCTCGCCGACTTTGCGGACTCTGGGGACGAGGACGCGGGAGATGGGGTGGGAGACGATCTCGCAGACCTAGAGAAAGATTTTGGCGACTCACCTGGCCCTGGAGTAGAAGATACGGACGAAGATGAGGAGATGGTAGACGAGGAGGCGCAATATGCCGAACAGAAAAAAAAGCAGAAAGCTCCAGCAGACATCCGGGGTGCTGCAAACCTATTGCATAAACTCCAGCGCGTTTTGAAGGAAATATCGGAAACCAGTGAACGTATGGAAGATCTTCTCGACGGTGAAACGATTGAAGAGAATCCGGAATACCAGCTCCTGAAGGACGCAAACGAGTACTCGACGCAAATCGATGGCGAGATTGCCGCAGTACATAAGTTCATCCGCGACCACTACTCGATACGGTTTCCATATCTTGAGGAACTCATCAAGAACCCCGTGGACTTTGCAAAGACTGTTGCTATCATTAAGAACGGCCCTCTAGACGATATCAAGGCAATCTCACACAGCGCAGACAATCTAGTCGGAGTGCCGCTAAAAAATATCCTTGACGGCCCCTCCCTCATGGTTGTCAGCGTCGAAGCTACCCGTGCTCTGGGTCGTGACCTCAATGACGACGAACTCAGAACCATCCTCAACGCTTGTTCTATGTTACTCGACCTTGACAAAGCGAAAGGAGTCCTCACGGAATACGTTCAATCGCGCATGAACGTTTTCGCTCCAAATCTAACAGTTCTCATCGGATCTCTGACTGCTGCTCAATTCATCAACTACGCTGGGGGCCTGGCAGGGCTTGCGAAGACACCCGCTTGCAATATAGCTCCACTAGGATCCAACAAGGCGAGTGGACTCGGATTTGCCACAAATGTGGGAATCAAGCATCAGGGGTTTCTTTACAATAGTCCAATCATACAGACCATTCGGATGGATCTGAAAAAGCAGGCCATGCGAATTGTTTCTGCGAAGGTTATCCTTGCTGCCCGTGTTGACATGGTCCACCAGTCACCTGACGGCTCGACTGGCCTCCAGCTCAAAGAAGAGTGTGAGCGCCGCCTCGACAAGCTCACCGAGCCCCCTCCAAACAAGGGTGTCCGTGCCCTCCCTACCCCAGACGACAAGCCCGCCCGGAAACGCGGGGGACGCCGAGCACGTAAAGCGAAGGAAGCAACAGCCATGACCGAGATCCGCAAGGCCCAGAACAGAATGGCCTTCGGGAAAGAGGAGAAGGAAGTTGGGTACGGAACTGGAGACTCAACCCGCGGTCTTGGTATGATTGGCGCTTCCGACAGCGGTCGCATCCGCGCACAGCAAATTGACCCCAAGACACGTGCCAAACTGTCAAAGAAGAACCCCGGTTGGGGTGGTGATACGTCGCTTGGCGCGCACACCTCTCTTAAGGGTTTCGGCCAGGGTGGAACCGCTACCACTCTTCGTGCGCAAGGCCTTCGCACTGGTGGTGTTGGTGTACCCACTGGAACAAGCTCTATTGCATTCACACCTGTACAAGGTCTCGAACTGGTCGATCCTAAGATTCGAGATGAAATGAACCGCAAACGGAAAGCGGAAGAGGATCGCTGGTTTAAGGGAGGAACTTTCACACAGCTTGGCAAGGTAGATAACGAAGGCTTCAAGGTTCCAGGCCTGCCCAGCAAAAAGCCGAAGACTGGCTAGAACTCGTTCATCTCATTTCCATTAAGAGGTGAGAAGGAGGCTATCTGATTGGATAGGAAGAAGGCTTCGCTACAACGGCGGGATCGAGGACATGCATTTGGCGGCGTTTAATGTGACTTTGATACCATAGCATGTTGCCCTCACGAGGGATACTCGGGCCTCGGGTTTTATTCGATCTCTTTGGTTTGTAGGACTATGTAGCTTTAATGGATGGACAAGGTGTCTTTTCCCATTCCAAAATATCAGCTTTCTTACAACAGTTGTCCATTAAGACGTCCTAAAGATGAAGAGCACGGGAAAGGAATTTGAACAACATGTATCGAATACACGGATGAATAACAATTTCGCTAAAATTGGGAAATGCCTAATGTGATACATATGTCTTATGTTCTAATTACTATTTATCAAACATGTTCAGATGTTCGTTCATCTCGGCAGGGAATTAGCTTCCACGTGATAGCGTATTTAACGATGACGTCGTTCTTTCACCTCTGTTTCCTACCTTTGGTTCTTACATAACTTGGACGTCAACTTTCCCACAGGGCCATTTTACAATGAATTATTTCCTTAACAACTACTTCCTATGTCGGGAAACACGAACACTGATATTCTTTTGGTACGGATACCTCATTCCGGTATTTCTTGTGTTTCGCTAGGAAGCTAATGTTTGAGACAGGCGGGCGCGATCGCAGCTTTCACGGTCGATCTTCTCGTCTATCCTCTAGACACGCTGAAAACACGAATCCAGTCGCCTGACTATGCACGACTGTACACAAATGCCACTACGCAGAAAGCGAACCCGGCACTTTTTCGGGGGTTGTATCAGGGTGTGGGAAGTGTTATCATAGCAACATTGCCATCATGTAAAGAAGACAGATTCCTTGATTCCTAGCATCGTACGCAAAAATTTCTTCTTATCCATGGGAAAGAGGGAGAAAAAAAAAACCAAGCCAAACAGAGAATGTTGGATCAAGGACCAACTAACAATTACCCTAGCAGGAGCATTCTTCACAACTTATGAAGGTGCGAAATCACTCTTCACCGGACTTAATTCCCGTACCAAATCATACCCACATGGCGTGATTCCCCTCCCTGTTCTGCATGCGTCCGCATCCTCCTTCGCTGAGCTTGTTTCTTGTGCAATCCTCACCCCCGCCGAAGTAATTAAGCAAAATGCACAAATGGTATCCGCTTCCTCTACGACAAATGCTACCTTCCAAACGCTGGCAAAGTTCAAATCCAACCCGCTCGCGCTATGGAGGGGGTATACAGCACTAGCAGGCCGCAATCTACCCTTTACCGCACTGCAATTCCCCATGTTTGAGCGGTTGAAAGAAGAAATTAAACAGTCGCGGGACCGGAAGGGGTTGACGACTGGCACGATTTGGGAAAGCGGCATCATTACGGCGGGGAGCGCCGGAGCTGCGGGTGCAGTGGCTGCGGTGATAACAACGCCCATAGATGTTGTCAAAACCCGAATTATGTTGTCTGCGGTCGGGGATGCTGTTGCCGGAGCTTCAACTCCGGAGAAAACGCCAGAGAGGCCAGTCAATGCTGTTAGAAAATCTGTCGAGTCGGCAAAGACCACCGTGAAGAGTAGAGCGAGGTCGCCGAGTCCTCTGCAGAGCGTAAGAGAGAAGGGTAAGAAAAGTGCCTGGAGATTCGGACAGGAGATTGTAGAAGAGAAAGGGTTTAGGGGGTTGTGGAGAGGCGGTGCTTTGAGAGGCGTTTGGACGATGATTGGGAGTGGATTGTATTTGGGTGTTTATGAGAGTGGGAGGATACATTTGGCGAACAGGAGGGGGGAGAAAGCGGATATTTTGTAGGCGGAAGATGAGAGGAAACAATGTAATAGGATAATAGTGCACTGATATCTGGATAGACGGAAAAGAGCGGTCGCCTGCAGTATACTCATTCCACCCCCGGCTTATCCCCCTCCTCCGAAATCCAGTACAAAGGATACACGAATCAACTCTTGAAGACTACGCTAAGGTCATACTAGATCACGGGGTTTAATACTCTGAAACATAACCCTCCAACTGCAAGGACCTTAGGTGATAGTATATTAAGCATCTCATTCAAATGCGACCATTCACACCAAAAAAAACCCCCAAAACCTTGAATCACCCCAATCCTTTTAGCTATCTTCAGCACAAAACTTCTCCTACCACCATCTCTCTATTCCCCTCTCCTTCCCCTAAAATTAACCCAAAACCCCGGTTGATTAACCACCTCATCCCCCCTCAACGCCTCGTATGCCTCCTTCAACCCAACAACCTCTCTATACCTAACCTCCCTCATGCCTGCCTCCAACTCTCTTTCCAACCACTCGACCCTCTCCCTCAACCCCCTCAGCCCATCTTTATACTGCACAAGTCTCATACCAAGTCCCTGACCGCCTACGAGTGCCAAAATCCCCGTCACGGCTCCATTCAGCGCGCCAAACACCGCAATGGCGATGTGGTGATTTGAAGGCACGGATGCGAGTAAAATGAGCAGGGCCGAGAGGAGGAGCTGGAAGATGAGCCCACCGTATCGTAGGGTTTTGTAGAGCGTGTAGTGCAGGTGCGCGAGGCGCTCTTGGTGCTGGATGTTTGGGTAGATGCCAATGTTGGCTTCTGGGTCCAGGTGTGTGCGTTGGTGGAGAGAGGTAGGCCACCAGCGGGGGAGAGGCGTGGGCGGGACGGGGTCACGTTCGAAGGGGAGGCCGAGGAGTGTACGGAAGTTCTCGAGTGTTATTCTGCTGTCGAGGTAATCCGTCAAAGGGGCGTCGTCGTCTGCGGTCGTCATTTCGAATGTGTTTGAGGTGTGAAAAGGGTTGGGTATGTGTGTTTGAAATGAGATAAGGTGAGAATAGACTCGGAGGGCTGTGAGTTGGCAGCGTGTGAATGGGAAGCTACCCCACGTTCATGGGTGGTTGTGAAGGAACGCGCCTTGCATAAATTGCTTATTCGCTTTGCATAGCCGTTTTATGCATTGGGGTTCTAGTTCTTCCATGCTCCCACTTCTCGAATATTATCGGAAGATAATATATCCCAGCACTGGGAATAAGATTAGAGTTTGAGGTGGAACGTTAAAGCAGTCAATCCTTCGAGCACTGACGGGAACTCCAAACCAAGAACCCGAGTAGGAAGAAATGTCAAAGTGGGGAGAGGTATTGACAAATGTCAAAAAATGGCTCATTAGTAATTTGAAAGAGCATAGAAAATGGGGAACACTCAAGAAAGACAGAGAAAAGAGAAGCGAAGTGTTGGTGGTAATAACGTTTATTTAGTTGGACAGCTGAAATATCGGTAATTCTTATAGAATGGCAACAGGAAAGGAATTACCATAATAGATACTTCCCATTTCACCATGATTATCCCCTGCTCATCTTCATGAAATCATCCATATTCCTAGTGTTCCTCCTAATTTTTAGTGACCATATATGGAATTTACGCTAGGATGGTTCCCTTTTTTCTTTTTCACTTTTGTTCCACCTTCTTGGTCTCCTCTTGCAGTTTTTTGATTGATTCCTCAGATGCCTCGACTTCTCCTCGATCCGCCTTGACCTACACATGACATATTAGATTCAATACAAATACGACCCGTCCCCCCATGGTCCAAATGTGATGGTCTTCCCCTCTACACTGGAATGAAGAATGGACATACGATACTTTCACTGTCACTAGCAAGCCTATCTTTCCAATGTCCTTTTCCATCTTTTTGCTTTGACAGTGAATCATCCTTTTCGCGTTGGATCTCATCGGCACGACCTTCTATGTCTATGACATTTAAACACCTGATTAGCATTCATCTTCTAATTAATTACCCCCACCCCTTCATATTTATGCAGAAGTAGCTTGAGGCAGGATAGACGGGTGTTGGGTAATCATACCAAGCGCACTCTCTTTGCCCGCAAAGCCCGCTATCGAGGAGTGAAAGCCGGCGCGCGGGGCAATATTCATAGAGACGAGGGGACTGCGACGGGCAGCCAGAGATCGGAAGGCAGACATTCTTGTTTTGTTGATATGATTGCCAATTTATAGCGTAAGTGGTGCGGGTTTGTGGATTATTCTGTGATTAAGATTAGTTAGTGGTCATATATATATGTACAACAAGCTTGACAATAGTCTTGACATCTCGCCAATTGGGTTACGGATAAACCCCCCCCCCCCCAAAAAAAAAACGTACCTGAGAAGGTCAACGTGAGAGCTAAAGAAAAGATATAGAATTGGTGCTGGTGTCGGTGGTAGTAGAAGTAGAAGAAGAAAGAAGAAGAATAAGATTGTTCGGCATCGATTGTCATTCCTAAGCTTTGTGTAATGACGTCAAGGCTAAAAAATGTTGCCACCACGTACCCATGGTCTGGCGGGGACCAGTCCGGGCGACAGCTGCCCATTCCAAGGCGAGCGTAATTAACCATCGGTACCCATCCGCTCTGTTTCGATTCAAGAAACAGACTACGTCAACTAGTTCATTCTGGGTGAGGCTCTTGTATTCACCATGTCCACAAACGGCAAGGATAAAATGGTTTAGAGTGGTATCAAGTATTCAAAGTTGCGATATCTGTATCCTAAGATAACCTCACTGCCCTCATAACGAGGCGTGTATGATAAAAGAAAGATCCCCAATGACAAAGAAGATGGCGCAACCAAAAACATTCAAGAAGGTTTCCAAAAAAAGGCCCATACCAACCGCACCCTCCCTCATACAACAGACACCAACACCGAAAATCCCACACACGATTTGACTGCGTAGAATCATCCCAGCATACAGTGTCCAGAGATAGCCCACAAGATGAGGAGATATGCACCAAAACCCAATAACCGACACCGCCGCTTCAATAAACTTTATCGCGCCATGGTATACCTACCGCCAAAGCCAATACACACAAAAGAAATCTACCCGTATAATGGCCCATGCAGGGCAACAGGGCGATAATAAGTAAAGTAATCAACGCTACAGAAGACAGAATCTGTAATCGAGCATTTTCTTGAAGTCTTAAAAACGTCGATAGAAACCCAATATGCGACCTGAAAACACCGATGATTTGCAAACCGCCGTTAATGCGTAGCGCCAGAGAAGACAGGAGACGAAAGCGCTCTATTCGAAATGATGTGTTGTCGCTACAGTGCAACGCCGTTGCCCGTTCCGAGTGGTATACCCAAGATGTTGAGAGAGATATCGTAGATTTGTACAAGGGAGAGTCGATAGTATAGACGTATGGATCCTCCGGAGGATATCGGACGAAGAGAATTAAATCCTGAAGGACATGCAAGCGAAGGGTGTAAAGTCTCGCATGTAGGGTATAGGGTAACCACCAGTTTAGCAACAAAGGGACGCCGCCATGTCAAACCGAACACAAGCGCCGGGTCTCGTGCCCGTCGAACTTTTTACCAGCGTCGCGACATGAACTGCTGCTGCATCTGTCGGTTGGGTGAGACCGAGGGAGGCGGGCTTGCAACAGCTCGTGTGGACGGGTCGACGATGGGAATGGCATTGCGGGTTCTTTGTGCTAAGGGCTGGTGGAGTTTAGTCTGAGAAGAGTTGCTGTGTTGGTAGCCGGCCGGGGTATATGGATTAGGAGCAGAAGATAGCACGAAAGACGGGGTGGGTTGAAGCTGATGCTGGAGCGGAGATTGTTCGGGAGAGCCGCTCGACAGAGACGAGCGGTCGGAGCCAGAAGAGTGGATAGATTGAAGCTGAGCATTCACCTGTCAGCGCTTGATACTTGAGAAGACACGACTGGTACCAGGCGCCATCTATGTCGGAGCTATCGGGCCACTTACATCATCCTCGGTGAGCAGGTGGAAGGGACAAAAGAGCTCGTCGTCCTCGAGGTCGAAGGAGCGTGCGGCCTCAAAGTCACGCTTGAAGGCGGCGACGTTTGGGGGCTCTACGACAAACTCCTTTGGCGTGCGGACAGGGCGGAACTGCTTGTGGCTCTGGGATGCCGAGAGTCTGGGTGCCCTCCGCGATCGGCCGCCGTGGTGAGCGTGGGCATTGAGATGCGAGGGGTGGTGCTGTTGGCCATAGTTGAAGAACTGCGACATGGCGACGACACGATGATGTTGGTGGTGACGATGTTGGAGGTGGTGAGTTGTGAGTGGTGGTGGTGGTGGTGGTGGATGGAGAGAGCGAGGGCCAGTGAGGGTATTGGCAAGGCGAAGAGGTGGAGTGAGCTGAGAGAAGAATGCGGGCGGGCCGTCAACAAAGACGAAACAACAAAGGGGCTGGGCGTCGGATAATGG
>JAAZQE010000618.1:0-18119 GCA_013620735.1 Clavariopsis aquatica
TTTTTTTTTTTTTTTTTTTTTTTTGGCAGTAATGTTTACCTGGTGTAGATGCGGCGACTGAGCTACGCCAGGATTTACAAGTGGATCCAAACGCTCGACAACGAGCTGCGAGCATGAAAATCGCAGGAGCGCGTGGATACCAGGCGCTAGTAACGCAATAACAGTAGTTTTCCACAACATGATGAAGGATGTTGGGAGAAAAGTATGGGGTAAGTCTGCCGGCAATTCAAAACCTGGGGAACACTTCTCTTATAGCTTCGTAGCTACATTACTCTATTCTCTGGCGAATTCAATATGCAACTCTATATTACGGCCCTGAAGATGTGGTAACGGGCGGTATATCGCCGCACCTTTATCGTCAAGGATTGTATATTGCAACCACATGCTCATCTGGCAATTTGTCGCCGAAACACTTAAGCCAAGGAAAACACTCAGAGATTGTGTCCGTAATATAATTAGTACTCCAATCAAAAATGGGCCCCATTGTTCCTTTGTTGCGATGATCTTGGTACTCGACGTCGAATGAAGCTTTGTGTAATCACTTTCACAGGCTTGGCAGCCAGGATTAGTAAATTATTAGAATGGTGGCTTCTACCGGCATCCGTTTCTCCACACTTTTCGATATTGACCCCACACCAAATACATCGTGAATGGAAATTGGTCTTGCAGATGCAGTTGATAAGGTTTCCGAAACCGAATTTCGTCCGAGGGAGGAAAAGCCCATGTTCGGTATTTTTTTTGGCCAGGACTAATAGTATGACACTTGGTATAACTAGATGTAGAAATAGGAGAAGGATATACTGGTTTTGCAGGTGCTATGCACCAAATCTGTAAGTGAAGCAGAATTAGATGGTTACAACATGGTTATTTCCCGAATATACGCGGCCTTGATTTAACCAATGAGAACCTTTAGTTTGGTACGAATTTATCAGACTCATGATCACTACCCAGATCGCTCAACTCGCTACTCTCTACATGGTGTTCTTCCTCGTCCTTTGGCTTCTTCTTTCTATGCACCTTTTTAACAAGACTTGTGCCGCCACCTTTCCGTCCTCCACTGCGCTGTACCAAATGGTCAATTACACATCCTTTCTCCCAACCTTGGCTACCCTCACCAGTGACGGCTCTACATCTTGGGCAAGTTTTTCCGTGTTTGATGAAGAGTTGATGAAGGGGATATTTGAGGTGATCTGGAATTCTAACCTCGCAGTGCGCATATGTTGAATTCCGTGACGGTCCGACAAAGCTGCTTTTCGCCCCGGGTGCCAAACCTAGTTCATGTCCAGGGGGTGGAACCCATCCAAGCCACTTGCAAAGGCGGAAAACATGTGTATCAACAGCGAAAGAAGGTCGTTGAAGACAAAAGAGAAGGACACAAGACGCTGTCTTGGGTCCAATTCCGGGGTATTTTGTCATTGCATTGAAGGCGTCGTCGTTTGACATGAGATGAAGATGATCGAGTGAAAGGACGTCTTCTCCAGCTCTGGCTATTTTGGCATCATTCTTATTGGGCGCTTCAGTTGATGCTCCTGGGTCACTTTTTGAGGGCAAAGATACGAGGGCATCACTTCTTGCCCGGTTTTCTTCCCAGACCATTTGCAAGATTTTCTTGATATCCTTACTCTTGACATCTGCTAGGCCACCACTTTTGATAGCCTCAAATATGTCTTTGACGTCGGCTAGTCGAACTTTATTCCAGTCAACGCTTCCTTTACCAATCCCCACTTTCAGAATGCCAAACTTGGATACCAGACCAGCGAATGCCCGCGAAGAATTAATGCTAGATGTAGCTGCTGACAGGCGGGTACGAATGAGAGCATCCAGAACAGAGGGCACCTCGCCACAACCCGAGGTTGTGAGTGATGGCATAGGAATTGTTTTGGGAGGATTGACTTTTCCATGAACAGTAGACAGGAGCCGAGTCACCTCTTCACACTCTGCTACTGTTGGGTGAGGCCAGTTCGGGTAAGGGGTTTGCCCAGGCATCAATCCGTAAGAGCTGTTCTTTCCCCTTTCAGGATATGGCTGAGGTATTGTCGTAGCCTTTGTAATGATCTTATTAATGTCTTCGCTTTTGGTCTTCCGGGACTTTCTCGGCCTTTTCGCAGGGGAGGCATGCTTGTCGGAATCATGAAGTAGTGGATCTGGAACATTTCCTAGGTTGTGCGGGAGCTCATTGAGCTCTTCATTTTTGACTGCAACAGTTCGTGAGCGTTTGCCAGTACTCTTAGGGGTTGCTGGATAGGCTTTGGGTGGCGATGCAAGAACGGCTGGCGGTTTGGCTTTGGCAGCTCTTTTGTTCCTGCCCCTTGGCGGGCCTGGGGTACCTGGCGGGCTGGAGAGCTGCACCGGCTCAGCCAGCTTACGAGTAGAGCCTCTCGTGAGCCTTGTTGTCATACTTGAGATGTGGAAGACGCTCGAAAGCAATAGGAGAATGTTAGATAATCTTTTCTCCTACACTATCGCCTGAAACAACTTGAGTTATGAGACGGAACAGTCAAGGCGCAAGAGGTCAATCGGTAAGGCGGGAGGAGAGTGAGAGAGACCCTATGCTTCGTGATCACCTTATAGAAAGCGAGAGACGAGAGATATGAGATGAGAGACAAGAGAGTCACGGTCTTCTGGGAGATGTCTGGTTGATGCATGACGTCGTCGATTGAGGCTTGCTCAGTCTAGCGTGATGAATGCAGGAACACGCTAGCGCACTGAGCTCCAGCCCGCCGGTGACACAACACCTCTGCCCCTCAACGCCATCAGACATCCATCAATACGAACCTTCTTGATCCTTTTTTCTTCACCTATCACGAGCCCAACATGGCTGGAAAAGCGCCCTTAGTAGTTCCAGCGCTGAAGCGGCATACCGCGACAGTTATTATGGCCCATGGTCTGGGTGATAGCGGGGCAGGTTGGTGAGTGAACCTGACTAAATTTCCGATCTCAGAAATCTAACTGACACCCAGGCTCTTCCTCGCAGAGAACTGGCGACGGCGAAGCAAATTTGAAGAGGTCACATTCATTTTCCCAAATGCTCCTCAAATACCTATTACTCTGGTGCGTAAAGTCCCACCAGCGATTTCCGGACCCATTTCCACATCGAATATCGCATTGGCAGCACTATTTGCGATATGGACTAATAAGGAACCTAGAATATGGGAATGAGAATGCCTGGCTGGTACGACATTAAGTCGCTTAGCGACCTCGCCGCCCGCGAGGAGGACGAAGCTGGAATTCATCGGTCTCGCGAATACTTCCATTCCCTCATCGATGCCGAGATCGCGAAAGGCATTCCTTCAAACCGAATCGTGATTGGTGGCTTCTCACAAGGAGGTGCAATGTCTCTAATCTCAGGCATCACATACAAGAATCAGTTAGGTGGAGTCTTTGGACTGAGCTGTTATTTGCTGTTGCAAAAGAAGCTCAAGGAGCTCATTCCAACCGATAGCCCGAACAAGAACACGCCTATTTTCATGGGCCATGGAGATGCAGATCAGGTTGTCGCTTACAAATACGGGAAAATGAGCGCAGAGGAGCTTACCAACCTAGGTTATAAGATTGACTTCAGAACATACGAGTATAGCTCCATCGCCCCTCCGTTATACCTCTATACTTACAAAGTCAACCAGGAACCTAGTGCACAGTGCGGACCCCGAAGAGATTGATCATTTGGAGGCTTACCTGGACCAACAAATCGCGCCCCTCGGTGATGAAAAGACGTCACTTTGACTCTCATCATCTTCCCTCTTAACGACCCCTTGCACAGAAACCACAACAGTTCTCGTGTTGATTGTGACCCTAGCTATTGCATGGATTGCGTGGTTTAAGAAACAGAATGAAAATAATACCCCGGGTAACTAAACTGAAATACTTAGTCCATTAGAATGAATATCCACCCTCTGGAAAGTTTCAAGGACGTGGAGGACGCGGTGAAGTAGATGAGACAAATAATCATTCTTTTATTGATAAGACAAAATAAGGTACCCTTATAGTATGTTGTCCTGCTGTGAGAGTATTGAACGCAGACTATTTAACTCGCCAAAATTCCATCTGGTTGTGTCACCTAAACGTGTATTGTGCGACTCCTGCTTCTAATCACGTGTGCCCGTTCTCTAACCCAACCTCACTTGACTTCTTACCCATCAATCTATAGAGTATTTCGTCCAAAAAACCACACTAATCGCACTATATTATAAAATGATGAACAAGGTTAATATCTAGGTCGCTCATATCTTCAACGTGAAAAGAGCGACTGCTCTTATGGCTAATGAATCAGCCTGATCATCAGACATGCACCCCATGTAAACTGGGTTCAACCCGACCGGTTCGGATAGATTGGAAAAAGGCATGACGCTGCTGTGGTGATCTCTGGAAAGAAGATGAAAGCGATTCAATTCCACATGCGTTGAAGACCAGTCGTTTCTGCTTGCTACTAATATTGTTGGCCCAGGTTTCAATGACCATGGTGCTTCAGCCCCCGGCACCGAAAGATTATTAACGCTCATTGTGGATATTCCAACTCAGAACCGCTCTACCTGACTCTAAGTCGAGGTCTTTCTACTCGTGAACCTCCAAGCAGAGTTTTGTATTTCCACTGAATCTCGAACAATGACTGCAAATGGGTCAAAGTCTATCTGAATCATATATAGGCAACCGAGGTCGCTAAGGCTGGCCTCAAGATTAGCATCAATAGTATCACACCGGGCGCCTTCCCATCAGAATTGATCACCCAGGACAACAACAAAGTTGACCAACGGAACAAGATGCGGTTGAGTCAGCGTCAGACTCAGGATAGGGGAACAGGGGAACAAACAGGGCAGTTGTCCATATATCTCAATGAACAGGCAAGTGTAGAAAGTTAGAGGGAGCACGACTGTAACACGAAGAGCCGATGCAGAACTAACTGTACCAAGACTATAGATAACTCAAGCTGAAGAGAAGCTGAAAAAACCAAGTCGTCCCGGCCTATCGGTGCTTCATCCACCCGTTAGGTCTTGCGCTAGCCATGCATTATGATCATGACAGCAAATTTCCCCAAATTCACCCCCTGACAAATGAGCATTGAGTCCGTGCGTTTTCAGCTTTTACGCCTACCGGTGAAGAATATTCGGGCGCTATTCTGGTCCCAAATCGAGGGTCTGTTCTCGCATGGTATGATTCGCTCCAGGGTCAGCCCTTGGCATTTGCTTAATTGATGCCAACTCCTTTTCTTCCCGCAAGCGGGCTCACGCCACAGTCCTGGACATCCCACTTCATCTCCACACTCTTTCTCGATTGAGGCACAGCGCGCCACGGCGCTGCCACTGTGAGGAATTACACATGGCACAGCACGTTAAAAAAAATGAATGAATGAATGATGTTTGGGGGTGCACAGTGCTGGACAAGGATGCTTGGTGCCCTCGAAGCGTTGAAGGCTAGCATACGCAGTGGTCCAAGGTCGGACCTTGAAGTAACGTGGCCGAGGTAGGTGGAGAAGTCTGGAGCTAGACTTTCCAATATTGACCAACGTTTATTTTGGCGGCTGAGGGAATCCACTACTACTTCATTGGAAATACAAAAGCTGATCTTCTCGTGTGCACCAGTCAATAACCTGCAATATCCCAACGCGGTGTCGCGCCCTTAATCACAATCCCCACTGGTGGCGCTAATGTCGTATTCGGGTGTCAGGCAACGCCGCATCTCCGTACTGGTGTTGAAGAAGGGCTGCTTACTGGGGGCATTCCGCTTATATCCACCCTTTTGGGTATCTATCCTTCTTTCTTCTAGGAACACGATCGCTGACAGAAAGCTTATTTTCGAGCCGAGCCTATCAAGGCGCGTTAGGTTGGCTCAGCCTCTCTGCTCCCCTTCATGCGCTTCCGCTCATGCCTACCCCTGTCAGGAATGGGGTGGTGCCGCGTTCCAGCCTTGGGGAGTCTTGGGGGCTATTAATACAAAGGGAACTGATACCCCCGTCTCTTCCCATCCCCACGACATCCGCTCTCGTTCTATCTACCATCTACTATTCTTTAATAGTGTCCATTCGTTTTTACGTTACTACAACTCTCCGTCTAATAATTCACCTCTAATCAAGATGCGCTACTCTATCTTCGCCGTTGTCGCGCTTGCGTCTGCCGTGTTCGCCCAGAACTGCGGACCCCTATATAACAACCAGATCTGTGCTGCCGGCAAATGCTGTATGTATTGCCCAGGAAAAATGACGTGATTTGACTCTAACTTGTTCCGCAGGCAGCCAGTATGGATGGGTACGTTTGCCTCATGTCCATGTCGTCTCCGATCACACGGAATCCGCCATGGCCCTAATCTTGTTATACCGATAACTGATTGTGAAACAGTGTGATGTTGGTGCTGCCTACTGTGACCCCAATACCTGCCTCAAGGCATTCTCCGGTACCGGTTCTACTTGCAAGGGAGCTACCCCAACCACCCTATCAACCAGCAAATCGTCGCCTACCTTCCCCGCCCAGGTCCCTGTTATCGATGTCTGCGGTAGGACTCAAGGCGGCGTGACCTGCCCTGGTGTTGGTACCAACGTACGTAGCACAACCCACTGGATTCTATCTTCACTGATTAACTTGTCATAGAAATACTTCTACCGCTGCTGCTCGTCTGCTGGACACTGTGGCCCCAAGAACGACATCCAGGACCAGGCAATGTACTGCGGTACCGGCTGCCAGGCTGGATACGGAAAGTGTGATTCCATGACCAAGCCCCCTCAACCTACATCTGGTGCTGGCGTTGCTCAAGCCGGCCAGGACTGCGGACCCATCGTCAACAAGAAGTGCGCCACTGGTCTCTGCTGCTCAGGTTCCAACTTCTGCGGTACCACTGCCGACTTCTGCGGCGCTGCCAACTGGTGCCAGCCCAAGTGGGGCAGGTGCACTTAAACTCTTGATTTGGGGGTTTGATGAGGACAATATTTCACGGCACAAGTTATTGCCCCATGCTTTAGCTTTGCTCCGCCGAATCGCGACGCATTAATATGATGGCCCCTCTTGATTTTGGCATATTAGAAAAGTTTTTTTGTCATATTAAGAAGCATTAAAATTGGTGTAATACATTCGCAATTTTTCGACGAGCCTATTTGTTGTTCATTTTATGTATTGTGACTACTACTATAGGTGTCGTTTTTAACATTCAACGTTTGTTACTAGTTGCCTGCGAACCATGAATAAGGTTTTGTTTTTTTTAACCGAACAACATGTTTCAGTAAGACCCTGCCGGTATTAGAAGGGTTTCGAAAATAAAGTTCGCACTGTGCCTGGCCATGAACAGTAATATTCACTCCAGAAAAAACCTACTGTTGAGCCTTTCAAACACAGTATTATCATTTCTATAGCGGCTTCGTTAGGAACAACCATGGCATGTGAGCCTACCATCCGGGGGTTGCAATTCCGTCCTTCGGGCCCAAGCACTCAACGCAGCACCAATCAACACCCCAAGCCTCTCTCGCCGGGCACCCGCTCCCCACACTCAAAATTCAAATCTCCCACCACCTCCCACAAATCCCTCATGTTCCTCATGCGGTACATATTGTGCCCGCAATTTGCCCACATGTGCTTGATTCAAACATTGACTGGTTGCTGATAATGGGCCCGAAGAGGAGAGAGTGGGGAACTTCTCGGACATGCAATGAACCAAGGTGCTAGGGGAATGCAATGCTTGAGCCGGGGAAGTTTGGGGTCAGAGATCGGAGGGAAGGAAGTGCGACTAGTTGGGATCGAGCGTGTATAATCTATGAAATGTTCACTATGGAAACACTCCCTCTTAGTCTTTATTTGTTAAACTCGCGACACCGTTTAATAACCTTTGCTAATCGTATCCAATACTTCACCTATTAAGAATCTTTGGGTTTAACCCCCAAATTTAAATCACAAGACACAGGAAGAATATTACGGATGAATCACATCACTCTACAGAAGTATATCCCAGAGTAGGATTCAGTTAAGAGTTATTCGATATTGATACGTACAAATTGTATATATGACCTTCGCCAAGATTCCCATCAAACGTCGAAAACTGTACAGAGCAGCTTGAGATGAATAAAATATAGTCACAGATAGCTAGGCGTACCGCATGTGACGTCCCCGTTATCGGCATCCATTAAAATACTCGCTGACCACGAATGTCATTTACAGAACGTTTCCCCCGCCCGTCTCGGGCGAGTACTCAAACACCCTCAACATAGAAAACGCGTTGCTCACCTTCATCTTCAACCAGATATTCCGACTGAAGAGACCAAGTATCACTGTTTTCCCTACTAAAACCCGGTAATCCTTGTAATGCTATCGAACCATGTAGAAATCATGCCCTTTGCACGGATGATGGCGAACTATAGGCTTGAAATTACCGCGGTTGTTGTTAGAGCTATTGCCACAGTGAGCTACATGATTCCCATGAGAATATTGTGTGTATGTAGACCTCAATTTTTATCATAGGTCGCAGCAGTGTACCTCGAGGATTGCAACAGAGGGTGCTATGGAAACAGCGACGGAGGTATGCGAGGATGTAACTGCCGGTTGTTGCTTATTTTCGCGGACCCAATTCATGCTTGCAATTCATGGGTTTGGAGTTGGAGAAACTCAATGCTCTGGAAGAGGCCTGGCATGGTTGTGTTCTACACAGTCTATGAAAATGATGGTTCGTGAGTATTCTTTCTGTGAGTCAGAACGAACTCGTGTTGTATTGATTTCATGGAGGCGTACGGACGGGTCTCGGTACTCTTGCTCAAAGGTTGGAAGAAGGAGGAAGGCGCACAACCTACCTGTTTCCGCGTTCAAGGAGAAGGGGTACCACATCAATTTCGATAAATCATGTTGGTATATGGTACAAAGGGGTGGGGATATTGGAGATTGGGCACGTAGCTTCTTCCCGCTCGACAGTGGCTATTGTGCATTTCATCGCCCTTGGGGGAGTTCGTTAACACTGTCCTTTGTGTTGTTGTTGAAGTGAACTGACGGGAGAAGACCGAGAATCAGAGGAGATGGACAAGAATAGAAGGGTCACTAGTCATGGTTCTCCATACCTGGAAGAAGCCGTCAAAGTGAAACGAAACATTCTCCAGAAATATACCTATTATCTCGGAAACACGCTTCCACTCATCTCAACGACAAAATCTCGATGTCCTGTCCTCCATCGTACACGTAATCAGAACTCTGGCCTTACTGGATTTCCGCAAGCCTAACATGTACGCTGTCGTAAACAAGCAAGTCCAAGCCTCCTAAGACCTCGAAGCCTTGCGCGGCATCCCTTACCTAGGTCTTCTCCCCAACCCACCAACCTTACGCCAAGGAAGGCCACGTACAGGCGCCAAGCCACCAGTAACAGGTACATCATTGACTACCCTCCTCTCTATGAATTGAACCAATAGAAGTGCATGCTTTACACGTTGTGGCCCGTTAAGAGCTGTTGGGTGAAGATACATAGCACGTGACGTGTTTACGTGGCCCCTTGCGCACTGCGTGTACGCGGCGCCGTGCACAGGATTGCATGCAAATTGAGAAGTTGTAATTGGTCACCCTATTTGAAGCACTCGGCCTTGATCGACAACGATAAAGTTTCTTGGGAGTATTTTGGGATATGGAGAAGAATGTGCGCACAGCTGCGCCGCTACTATGACGCTCATCTATACGTTAAGTACATGGAATGAAGGGATTGAAAATACGTACGCAAAGCTGAGTGGCTACGCGTGGGTTGCGTGGACGGTTGTGGATAGCGAGGGGTGGTGGTTGAGCAAGTTGTATTTAAGAACTCGGGAGATGAAAGGTTGTATTCTTTACCTACAGTCTCATCAGTTCCTTTCCTACGTCTGAAGGTGCTTTGGTCGGTCGTTTAGCAAACTCTACCTCAATTCTATTTTCCCCAGCTCCATATCAACCATGCATTTCCTTTCCAAGATTGCTATTGCTAGCTTGGCTACACTCACCATCGCTCACCCAGGCGAACATCATGAGCACAATGAGGTCGCCGAACTCAGCAAACGCGAGTTCCAAGCCGCCACTCGCCGCGGCCTCGCTGCCTGCGCCGACAAGCTCCAGGCTCGCGGTGGTATTGTCGAGCGGGCCGCTGCCCGCCGCGCTGCCATGGTAACTAAGCACCGCAAAGCGCGCGGTCTGGAGATCCGAGATACAGACACGGTGTTGAACAAGTCTCATCTGTCGACCGAGGGGTACACTGTCAAGACGCCTGAGGATATCATCTTCGCTAGCAACAAAACCTGCATCTTGAACCCGCAAGGCGAAGTTGGCCCTTACTGGGTCAAGGGCGAATTTGTACGAAGCAACTTGCGAGATGGGCAACCCGGCGTCCCTATTGTGATCGAGGGACAATTTCTGGACGTCGAGACATGCGAGCCGATTACAGACGTGCACTGGGATATCTGGAACTGCAATTCCACAGGCGTGTACAGTGGAGTTATCGCTACGGGCAATGGAAATACGGCCGACTTGACGAACCTAGACAAGACATACTTGCGTGGTGTGCAGAAAGCCGACCATGAGGGTGTCGTGACCTTTGAGACAGTATTTCCTGGACACTATTCTGGACGGGCTACTCATCATCATATGATTGCGCACTTGAATGCCAGCGTGTTGCCGAACAATACCCTGTCTGGGGGAAGGGTCTCGCACATCACACAGCTCTTCTGGGACCAGGACCTTATTTCCGCTGTCGAGGCCACTTACCCGTATAACACCAACAACATTAGCATCACCTTGAACTCCGAGGACCGCGTCTTTGCTACCGAGACCACGGATACAGAGTCTGACCCGGTCTTTGAGTATGTTTACATGGGCAAGGACCTCTCTGAGGGCATTTTCGGGTGGGCTACATTTGCGATCAACAGGAGCGCTTCCTACGATCCCGCATATAGCTTCATTTGGACCAATAGTGGCGGCGTTGCCTCGTCTGGGGGAGAGGATTCCGTAAATGGAGGAACTGGGAACGGCACAATGCCCTCGGGCGCTATGCCTTCGGGCGCTGCTCCCAGCGGGCTAGCGAGACTGCGCAGGGCTCTTGGTAGAAACTAGGTGTAAAGGGAGATTTGGGTCGTAGTGGGACTGGCGATGTTCGCTGTAGAATTGATTGTACATGTTGGGAATGTTTATAAGCACGTTGGCCTTCTTTCGTAAGAGGCGGCTGGAAATGGACGGGGCGGGTGACTACCGGTAGTAGGCCTAAGAAACAATGAAATAACGGAAGAAAAATCGTGACTTGGCAGCTGACACCCGTGTGACGTGCCATGCCTCTTCTCCTGGCATGAAGGCGCTGCAGGCGGGAAGCAGAGAGAGAGGTGAGGGCACAGGCGACACGGGACGATGGGTCGCTGCCTCTGACTAAGCCGGCCCTAGCAGGCTTTGGGAAATTGCAGGCTTCACCTTCCACCTTCTGGAAGCTTAGCCTCCGCAACGGCGACAACAATAGCGTTCCAAGGTTTAGCCGCAGCGCTCCAGTACGCTCCAGTGAGCGCAGAGCCCTCGTGATTGCAGACGTGTTCTTTTGGCCGCGCAGAGGTTGCGGTGGGCGTTGTTGGTCGAGGCTGCTCCGTCGATGGGTGTGCCTGGACCTGCAGCGCGCATGCAATCGATAAGCCGTGCATGGTGCGTTCCAGGAGCTGTGGCGTTGCGGCCATCGATCGCCGTGATAGGCGGATGTGCGACTGGGAACGCGGCCGCTCTCCCACCAAGTGGGATGCTGGGATGTCGCCCTGCTTGACGTGCCCATAACCACTTTGTTTCACCGCCCGAGGCGCGTCGTATAAGAACAGCAGGGCCGCCAGCATGCGTCGGGCCCTTCGCGTCCTGCATCTTTCGATATGCCGCTGAGGAAACGACGCTCCAAGCCAGCCCTGGAGGCGCCTGCAGGGCAAGGCGAGGGGAAGAAGGGCAAGCGGCAGAGGATCGTGGACTTCTTCAGGTCCAAGAAGCAGAAGCAGAAGCGGGAGCAGGAGCAGAAGCAGGCCGCGAAAAAGGATCGTGCTGTTGCAATTGTATGTGCTCTTATCGCATCTCATCACGTCCCCTCACCATCCTTTCCGTCGCACAAGCTAATGGCGGCCTTTCGCTCAAAGATCCCAATTCTCTCCGATCGAGCCAGCGTCTTGCGAAAGCCCGCCCGCGACTCCAAGATCGCCGAATTGTCTCATCCGGCCAAGTCGGACAGCTCTGTCCAAGTTGCGAAGCCTGAAGCGAAGCACCCAGCACAACCCAGCCCGCCCCTGGAGCCGAAAGCAAAGGATCAAGAGGGGGAGGGGGATAACGTGAAGAAAGTCGAGACGCTCAGCGAGGAACAAATCCATGCCATCTTTTCGGGGGCTCCGCACTTCGCCATCAAGAAGACCGAAAGTAGGCAGACTCCCAGAGTCACATACCCCTGGGACGATGACCTCAAAATCAAAGATGTCTCAGACTCAATACAACTGGCGCAGCCTGCCTTCTCGGCAGCAACACTCCATCAACATCTCCCCGTTCTCCAACAGTCGAGTTACCAGCAAAAGATATTCCAAGGTTATGACGTCGGCGTTGTGGAAGTTCCGAGTATGCTCAGTGCACAAGGCACCGAGCCTGGCACTGTGGGTTTGGTCCACTTCCTCGAGCTGTTCAAGTCGGACAATCTCATCACAGATCTACAGCAGTCCCAGTCGAGCAATGGCTACCTAGAGGCCATGCGGAACAAGGAGCAAATGCAGAGCAACCCTGAGAGGCTTGGTATCCGGCGAGTGGACATGCCTATGCTGTATGACCGCCTCGTCGAACTTGGAGATTTATTCGAGGCCTTTCAAGACAGCCCAGAGCGCATCACTATCCTCAACAATCAGTCATCTGGAGACCTATACGCGAATTTGTTTGGCAAATTCTTAACCCCGCCTGGATATGACGGGACCACGGACGATCCTCTGGGAATGAAGGTGCAAATTGACACTTTGCTCAAGATTCTGCGGCTGAAAGGCGTTTGGTACGACTTTAGCCTAGTCGAATGGCGAATTAGGCTGGGCCAGATTCTGTGGAGTGACGGTGACACATTGCCTGAACACGAGCCAAATCGACTATGGCAAGAACGAGAAATTCTCTTGCTCCAGATTACGCTATCATGCGAACTTCTCCTACGGCTCGATGCAGTCTCTAGCATGGATGTGGACTACGTCAAAGGCAAAATGAATGTTACGCCTGACGACTACAAAGGATTTCTCAACCTCAAGACCAGGAAGACCGACTGGGATATGGTGCTCGCCCGCCGGTTCCTTGAAAACATTCTCGTTGTGAAGGAGAGTGACGCAGATGTACTCTCACAAACTTCAAAGCCGCGCCGACTACTTTCAATGCTCAGCAGAGATGATCCAACAGAGTCACAAGCGGATCAAAAACCAGACATTATTCTCCTTCCTCGCCATCAAGCTCGTCAACTTGCAGGGCTTCTACATTTTGCTGAAACTATTCAATGGCCTCAGTTAGATCTGATTCTCAAAGAATTAGCCCAGAAACTCGGAGTCCCCGACGACACCAACGACCCTGAGCAACTCACTCCATCGTATGGAAAATTCATGGAACCGAGCACTCCATCATCCGCCAGTGTATATGGCACGCCCCTAGCAACGCCTAGATCAACAGCAACTATTCGGGACAGCTACTTTGGAAATATGAGCAAGCCTGCCCTGAGCCGTAACAACTCTCGATCCTTGACCATACCATTATCGACCAATCTTCAGCCACATGCAGGAGAGTCAGTTGCAAATACCATGAATGTTGGTGGTTGGCTCAGTCGCTCATATCTCACTGGATTGGTCTTGCCGGGAGAAGGTGTCTCCCATTTTTTGATATCCACTTTACTGGAGAACGACAAGCTGGCAATCACAACGCTTGGCGACTCTGCTAATCTTTACGGAGGCTTCATATATGCTGGCCGGAGTTGGTGGAGCAAGAGTTCTATAGTCGGTCGCGTTCTTTCGTGTATTGAGGGATCTCTGGAGTGTATGGGGTGGATCTCGATTCAAAAATCACCCGAATCTCTCCCCAATGGGTGGTATGCTCTTAACAGCGAACAACTACAGTACGATGAACCTCCTAGAATCGAAGCAGAAGAGGATTTGGTTGCACGAGACTCTGCAATCATACCAAAAGAGGAAAATGACGAAGGAAATCTCAACCCAGAGCGTCTTACTCTTCCAACGGATGCGATCACGCCTCCTATCCCCTCAATCGAGTACACTGGCTGGAACCTCAATCCTATTCACCCTGATCCCCCGGAAAGCGAAGAATTATCTGGTGCCTCTTCGGAATTGGATGTCACTCATATTGCCTCACTCACTTTCACGTCTTTCGCCCGCAACACTACACATACATTTAATCTGACCTACGATGTGCAATTTATTACATCTTTCCCTTGCACCCCTCCTGCATCCTCCCCAATCCTCAATCTTCCACAAATAATCAACCCCTCGCTTTCAAATACGTTATCTCGTTCCTCGTCAAAGCGCAGCATGCATAGTACCCACCGCCTCTCTCGCGCCGTTACTCTTAGTCGCCGCAATAGCCATGGTTTCGAGCCGCTGTTCTCACACCCCCCAGACTCTATTGGTATCGCACCCATGCCGGTATATACATCCGTGACGGATGCGGAGTCCGAGGAAAAAGGCTCCATAAGTCCAAAATCGGTACCTTTGATAGTGCATCCGCTACACACCTACTACAAATTTAAGATTATCCCGGTGACGGAGGTTTTGGATCCGAATTTTACCCCCCCGTTCACCATATACGCCAGCGCGACTTCTCTGCCAGCTTCTCCAATCGAAGAAAAGAGCCAAGGTGCTGCTACCACCGTCGAGGATAACACTACCCTGATCCTTGATGCGCGTGCTTCCAAAGAATTAGAACTCCTCGCTCGCGCGTGGTGTGCTGAAAAGGGTTTACATACCATCATTGGCCGCGTTGGTCGGTCTTGTTTAGCTTGCTGTGTGAGAGAAGCAAGGGGCTTGGGTGTCAGAGTCGTGGTCAGAGTTTGAGAACGATCTTGATGACATGTTTGATTTTTGTCTTTCTTGTACAGTACATATACCCCTGAGCAACGATACGCGAGTATGGATATAGAATGTTTGGTGCTTGCGTTTTCTTTTTAGGCTTCTTTGTGAATTATTTCATAGGAGTGGTTATTTTATAGGGGCCAGATTGTTGAAATGAGATCCTAGGTTTGGCACATGAGATTGATCTGATTTTGGACCCGAATTCATTGTATCTTTTAAGACATTGTAAAAGGGGGGATTTGACTTGCGCAGACTTATCAAGGAACTTGGAAAAAGTGCCACTAATCCCTCCACTGTGTGCGTCGTACAGCCCATACCACAGCTTTTCCTATAATCTATGCGCTAAACTCTCTAAGATCCCCCGTTTTCACAATCTCCCCCAGAAGTAACAACCTGATGATTCTCATCGCTCTAGCCTAAGGGACATCAAAGATGGCTTTAGCAGTTCACGTCGCATCTTCAGTGCTACATCTGGAAGAAAGTAAAATAGCCATTAGCTGAGACACGGACTACGCATGTATGCCAAAACGCAGCCTACTACCCAGGATTTGCAATTCTTACTGGAGTGGAAAGGGGCGGCGAGGATACTAGAAATTGGAGTTGCGATCCTAGTAGAGTTTAGGGTTTCAAGAGAATGGAGGAGACGGGGACAGTAAAAGGGTAATACACATAAAGAAAAAAGATTCTGTCACTAACTAAGCCAAATTGCAATAGATTCAAAGGAGGAAATAATGTGAATGGGCTGTGCTAGGACTTTCAATTTTGGGGGCAATTTCTTGAATCTTGATAGACACATATCGGCATTACCAGTGCGAGAAAGTGGTAATGTATGATAAAAGTTATTGTAGAAAGGAGGAAAGTAGGGCAAACCGGAATGAGCTTGTCAGAGCACTCAAGCACAGATATCGGGAAGGAACCGGACACACTACTTTTGTGTTTGGCCATGCTTTTCCTTATTGAAGGTGTGGATCAATCCTGGAAGGTTTGCACCCACAGCCACAACAGCTACCGTCCCACCAACAATACCGTTCACAATGGCAGCACCAGATCCACCAGCTGCGGCGCTCTGAAGGATAGCAAAGGCACTACCAGCGGCAACATTCCCGATAGCTGTTTGTGCGGCAGCAGCAGCGGACCCTAGACCTCCAATCAGCCGATGAATAAATTATACAAGAAACGAGAGAAGGGATACCAGACAGAACACCACCAGCTGTGAAACCGATTCCCCCCAAGATCATCGGCGTAGCCGCAACCGCAAGGGGTGGGGCCAAAATTCCTACGGCAATCCCAGCAGTCTGGCGAGGATGTTCCTTCACCCAGTCTTTGACATCCGCACCGATTGTCTCCCAATTAGTCCTCTTCACATCCTCTGCCATACCGCCAATACGGTTCCCATCTTCTTGACCAAATCCATCTAGCACCTTCCAATCACCCCCTGCTGCGGGACCAGCATGCTTGCCCACCTCGTCACAAACGCCGACCAGCCCTTTCTGCATATTTTCTGCCGAGAAATCGACGAATTCGCCCGCTCTTTCGCCAAAATTTTCCAAAGATCTGAATGTTGAGGGGGCAATGTGTTTAGCTTGGCCAAGGCTGTGAATAGCCTGACCTACATCGGCGGTGACATGGTTGGCTTTTTTGCTGATTTGCTGACCGAAGCCACCGAAGGTTTGGATAATATTGGAAAAGCTAGTCATCTTAAAAATAGGGTTGGTTTAACAGGAGAGAGTGTTGAGAACGTGTGATGGAGATACACGCCTGTCGTGCTGCGGTTATATAAAAGGCGGACCAATGAAGTGAAAGTAAAACCACGCGCTTCTTGGCATTGTGGTATTCGAACAGGAGTCAAGAAAAGACAATCCAATAGAGCAGACGACCTTGCTGTGGATCTCCCTCAACTAGACACTTCTGTTCTCTAAGTAATATTGTGATCATGGCATACATATACATTGTAATAAGCTAGACTTGTGTCTTAAACTATAAAGACTTTCACTAGTTCCACAAACTAGGGAACTGCTTCATTTATTCACCTCAATCTAGCTTCATATTGGTGATTTGACTAGCTCGGTGATTTGTTTCTGAATTGCAACATCATCTAAACCTATAGAAATTGGTATGTCAGCATCAATATATTGAATATGATGAAGAATTTCGGGGTCATACCTATCAAAGGAATCATCTTCTCTTTCCCGAATTCTAGAGCCATCAACAGTTAGCCTTTATTCCAAATGTGCATTGAGGCAATCGAATCCCATGTCCCGTCACCGTTCTCAAACTAAATCCGACACATTTATTCCTCTAAT
Source organism: Clavariopsis aquatica (assembly GCA_013620735.1). Taxonomy (NCBI): domain Eukaryota; kingdom Fungi; phylum Ascomycota; class Dothideomycetes; order Pleosporales; genus Clavariopsis; species Clavariopsis aquatica. Next base: position 17,311 of record JAAZQE010000618.1, read on the forward strand.
AATTCCACAGCCAAACAAAGGATGTTGAACGCACCGAATCTTGCATAGACCTTAGGCTCGATACCTTTTGCTTCTCGTAGCATGATCGGTGTGTGGGGGTTGTGCTTCTTCATCGTGGGGTAGCTTTTGGTAAGGAATCCCCTACATTTGTCTATATTAGCATCGCAATTTTTCAATGTTTCAATGCTCTAAGTATTGCATCGTGCAATCCGGGGATCTGTGGCATATGAGGGGGGAATGCCACCTACCTCACAGCAGCGCTGTGCTCGCTCGTCTGACAGAACAGAAACCTTAATTCCTTCACGCTCTGAGAGAAACCATATTTCGCCGCCATCATCTTAATCGTAAACGCGCAGCAGAGTGTGTGTTGGGTTGCAATTGAAGGTGGTCGTGAAAGTCGTCCTCGATTGACGTCGGATCGAACTGTTAAGCTCTAGTGGCGCTTGCCCCAAATAAGCTAGTGTTGATCGGAGGAACAATCGTAATCCCGAATTCTTTCTCACCACCAACGACATTCTATCCGCGAAACCTTCTCCCAGACCCGCATCTCCGCACCCGGGAACGACTCCCAAAGCTAGCAGGAACAACAAAGCCAATATGTCGTACCGCCCGGCCGCCCGTCTCTTCACCAACAACTTCCGCCCCATGTTCCGCCAACCACTACTCCACCGACGGGTGCAGACGGCTGCTGGTCCCGCTGAGGGCAGTAAGTTCGTGCAGTTTATAAATGGCCCTGTTGGGCCAAAGACTGTGCATTTCTGGTACGTCGAGTCTAGGACTTCAATTGCTTAGTTTGAGGAGGGGGAGGG
>JAAZQE010000619.1:0-18114 GCA_013620735.1 Clavariopsis aquatica
CCCTAGTCCGGAGGCACCATAGGGAATATCACATACGCCTACTTGAATACAGGTAGTTCTGACCTCCCCCTCCTACAAACACTAGGCAGTCTTCTTTGTCAATTTTTATCAATTTAGCGACTTGAATGCAGCAGATACGTTGTTTAATCCACTACCCAGCCTTAGATCTTATATGGAAGTTCTATCAGTAGTGACCCGAAGGCAATATTTTTAGTATTTACGTGTGTACCTATGGGCTGGATGTGGCTGTGGTGTGTCGTCTTCTGCAATATAAACTCTTCTTGTCTGCGCTGCCGTTTCCCAGTCTCTTGCACAGCAAGTTTGCGTTTCTTGCATTTTCCCTTATCAACATTGGCTTCTACCTCCACTTCTGACTCAACGCGCTTCGGTCCACCTCGTTTTCTTTTGCCTTGGGCTTGTTTGTTAATCTCCTGCTCAAAACGCTTCACCCGTGCTGCTTCGATATCCTCACAACTCATCACCCTCGCTTTCTCAAGAACGTTGGACTTAGTCATGCAGCGAGATTTGAATTCTTCATTGAATTTCAACGGGAACTGACAGAAACTAAATCTAGACCTAATCAAGGGTCTATTAGGCAAAGGACATTTTGACAACATGCGTAAGCTTTTGTACGAACTTCTGACGGCGCTTTGAACTCGCTTCATCATAATTACCCTGCTTAATTAGGGGAATTAGCGACGTAATAGTTTCTGACAATACTATAGTTACTGGTGTCTGGCCAACTTCTCATTGTGGATGGGATGCCCTGTCTGAGGCTAAGGACTGCAACACTTCAAGGCTATGGATAGAGTTAGCTTAGATTAATACCATTTATAAATCTACTGTGATTTGTATTAACTATACGTACATACCTTACACACGCGCAAAGATCTACGCATACTGTCATGTTCTAATATGTTTGTTATATAAAACACCACTATATTTTATTTATTTCCCTTTAAGTAAACCGGTATTGTGATCTTTTTCGAGCTGTTAGAACTGTTTTATCTTCTGCCCACAACACTAAACGTAGCCTCCGATTCCAAACGGTCCTAACAATAGATGGGCCCATTGGGATATACTCTCTTATATTATCGTCATCTTTTCCTGGAGGCCAACCTTCAACTAATTCATGTTTAGTTTTGCCCTTGTTCATTAGAATATTTGAGTATGGCGAATATACTGGAGTGAAACTAGCTATTTTATCTTTTTTTTAACAATTACGTTTCCTATGGATTATTAGTCTGTCACCAAAAGGGTAGATACATAAGTATCACGTGGGGCATCGGCAAATCGCTTCACGGAACTCCGAGTTTCCGATGCTTGGATGCCTAGTGGCGATCTTCTCTCCTTGGCAAATGACATTGACCTAAATCAACGCCGGAACTCCATGTCCTTGGACTCCAATATGGGCACAAAAACCATTATAAATAGGATAGTTCCCCACCAGATTTATGACTTCATACATATGTACTCTGGGTTACTCTTTCCCGGTAGTTCTCCCTTGTCTCCAATTCATATTACACCAATACACCTCAATGTTTGATCTTTTTAAAAGCCCTGTGTCTTCATCTCCTCCTGATCCTGCCAAGCTCAAACTTAGACCTGAAGAAAGTCAAACTATTGTGCTCTCCGACACACGCAGCCTAGGATTTGCGACGTATGGCTCCACAGCCCTTTCTGATCCTGTAATCTTCTTGTTCCATGGCCTTCCAGGTTGTCGACTTGTTGGTCGTAGCTGGGACAAGCTCTGCAAAGAAATTGGTGCTCGTCTCATTACTATCGACCGACCCGGCTGTGGGCTTTCGACACTCGCCAATAGAGGGCTCACGGACTGGCCTGAAGATGTTACCAGCTTAGCAGATCATCTCGGGATCCATCGGTTCAGCGTATTAGGGGCTAGTGGAGGCGGACCGTATGCTTTAGCGTGCGCCCGTTTCATTCCTAAAGAGAGACTTCGAAACACAACTGTGGTTTGCGGTATTGGGCCCATTGAAGCTTTGCTAGACACCGTACCATTTCTTTCTTGGCGCTTGATGGGCATTACTCCATGGGTTCTGAGGCTTGTGGCTCGATATCTTGTCCTTCCCTCTTTAATTCGTCCATACCTCACCAAAGATCCGTCCTGCCTCAAGCGTGTTCTAGAGGACCAGTGCAAAACCCCAGAAGAAAAAGCCCTCATTAATAACGACAATGGCAGTGATACCAATCTCGACGATGTAGTCGCTGGACTTCTCGAATGTTTCAAACAGGGAACTGGTGGCTGTATGTTGGATGGCAATGTACTCGCTAGAGATTGGGGATTTAACTTGAAGAATGTCAACAACGAAAACGTATGGCTATTTCATGGAGATCAAGATATTCAAGCACCACTAAAGGTAGCGCAGTGGATAGATGCACAATTGGGTGGGGGTAGATTGAGGGTTTTGAAAGACAAGACCCATTTCACCATCTGGAAGGACCATTCTGATGAGATATTTCGGCAGAGTGCCGGGGCATAGAGAGTCAAATGGGCTTATATAAAATACAAAACTCCTCTCGTCCTTGTAGATCAATAGCTGCCTCTTTATCAACCCTTGAGACTGCTCTTTTTATCTTGTGCAAGTTACTATACATATGCGTTAATTTTGGGCAGTAAGCTCATCCGCGGAAATATAAAAGCCACAAGGAACGCGCAAACAATGGGGTACCGTATGGTTTCGGGTACGTTGTCTCAGGCCAGCAACACCAGACTTTTAAGTGGGTTCATTCGTTCAACTAACTAAGCTACACCTCATGAGAGTGTAAAGCAGTAGAGTGGAAACAACTACCTATGAAATCACCGCTCAGCCAACAAAGATTCCCACAACTATAAGGAACTTTCTCAGAAATATGGACTTGACGAATGAAATAATGAAGACCGGCATGTAAGGCACAAGAGAGAATATTGAGTCTTCTCAAGTAGTTCCTCATCATTATTATAACCTAAAACGATTGCAAACCTTTCTTACCCAACTTTCTGGAGTCAGGAGGAAAGATATATAATATTACACTTTCAAATTCTAAATGATTTTAAGCCAGATATCTGTTTATCATTGACAGATATAAGGATTAGGATCGTACATTGTCTTCCACAGAGTGCAGGATCAATTACGCTTATAATTTCAAATATCCCATTTAACTAGTCAATATTCAAGCTCCCGCCAAGATGTATGCACCCCTTAATCGAGAATTGCTTACCGGATGTTTTCCCTGCTCTATCATATCGACCTATTTATCCAGAACCCCAACAATAATTTGAATGCGTACGGCACTTCAATCTAACTTTAAGATCAATCAATCCCCTCATACATTCCTGTTCCACTTAAAAGCGAGCCTAAGCCATTGTTGAGGTCCTATTACGATCATACTAGATTATTTCTTGCTTGGAGATCGCTTCTGCCACCATGTTTCTCACAAATATCACCACGCAACTCATGATGGCGTCCGCGCGAATAATAAATCCCAACCTTACCGCCTCTGAGTTTAATACATGGTACAATCAGAACCTTCTTCCTGGTTTTATGGAACATCATAATGCATCGCTCGGGCTCCGATACAAAGTTGTTCCCTTTGGGGGTACACAAAACCAATCGACTTGGGGATACTTGGCTCTATACAAAACTCATGGAATGAACCCTTCCAAAAATACAAACAGGGGAAATACTATCCAAAAAGGACGAACAATGGTGACAGCAAGAGACGTTGGACCTGATGATGTGGCAATTGAGATTAGTACTTGGAATCCAATCCAGACCTTTGAAAGTTTAAGAGAAAGAAGAGGACAAGTTCCAGCCGGGCGGCCGAAATTTGCTCTGGTGGTTAAGCTAGAGCCGAGAGAGGGAGAAGCTGCAGAGATTGAAGTTGAAGAATGGTATAGAAAACAAGTGCGTAAAAGTCTTTCAATAGCAACCCAAACTATTTTCTGGATGGAAAAGGTGGAGATGTGATCAAAACTGATTGACTGCCAGCATCTCGATATGATCTCGATGCTAAAAACATACCGGCGTTCTACAAGATATAGATCCGCAGATGGTTCGAAGCCGCGCTGGCTTGCAATTCATGAGATGGATAGTGCAGAAATAGATCAATATGGGGCCGAGGTTCTAGTGAGAACAGAAATGTCAAGAAGTGTCATGGGAAGTGCAAAGGTATTTGATCCAGTCAACTGGGAGCTTATCTTTGAGAAAGGGAATGCGACAGAAAAGCTCTAACTCGTATATTCCAACACTCCAGATCGGGTTAAGCATATGAGCAGGAATATATTGAATTACAAAAGGAGTCCCCTTGGCTAACAATTTCATATATTGCTGGGTGTTTGACGAAATGCGGAGCTCAGTAAGATAAGGACAGTTCTGAGCAAGTTGCACCATTCCCTTGCCGTCCACAGTGCTCTCCAAATCTAGGCATAATGTGACACTAGCCAACGAGGTAAACTTGGAGACTGCAGCAAGGGTGTAATGGGATGGTCCAATAATCCCGCTGTTTTCTATCCAAAGAGTCACCAGGTCGGGCGCGAAACGATATAGCCTTTCTATGGTGTTGTCGGATCCACTTGTAAAAAGGTGCTTCAGCTTTTGAAACATAGCAACAGTTCTGATTTCATCCATATCACTCAGCCAAACTTCCTCCATCCGGTGGACGGCTAGTAGTGTGAGATTTTGAAGTTTGACGATATATGGAGGGTCCCCTTTTCGCTCGACATGTTAGCACCCGCAAATCGAAGATCAATATATTCAAGTGATGGCGAAGTCTCGAGAAAATGAACGAGGCCTGATTCCGTAATACCGCTATGGCCAGGACATAGGATGAACCATCGCAGCCTTGTACTGTGACTACCCAGGGTGTCCAAAAAATTGTCCAATATTGTACCCTCGCCGTGCAACCTCAGATGTTTCAAATTAGGCTGCACATACTGCAATGCGAAATAACCCAAAGCCAAAGTTGACTCATTTTCCGCGTGGAAGAGATCCGAGTGCTCCAGGTGAGGAAACCACAAAGCGGCCAGGTAGGGGAGAAAACGCGCCTCACGGCGAACCCCCGCTTTTCGCCTTCATTGTAGAACTGAAGGGTATGTATGAAATCGGCATACAGTTGTGCTCGCTTTAGGTCGCGTTAAGTAATTTGGGTTCGATGGCGGATGTCTGGAAGAAGAAGATTTGGTCAACGAGGAGGCTGGCCAAAAGAACGCCAGGCACAGATTCCCCCGTGTGTAATATGTGTGCGACGATCTCAGGGAGATGAAGTGCACGATGCATAATATTGCAGTTCGTGAAATGAAGCGGAAGGGTTGGAGAACAAAGCTGTGGTGAATAAAATACACGAAAGCGATGATTGCCCCCTCGACTTTGATAAGCTACGGGCGATAGAGCACCCCCATTTCCACAGTATCCATAATGGTATAGAATATTTAATGCTTTATTTCGAGGGAGCAAAACTCCGTGTCAGGGTGCCTAGAAAATGTCGGTAAGAGGCACACCAGCCCACCCGTGCTAGACCCAGCCGTATTGGACAATTCAAACTCGCACCACAAATTACTGGTTGTACTTGGATTCCCATTGTTAACAACACTTGTACCCCACAGTCACAGCCAATCCATCCATTTATAAAATCTTACTCTATCACTAACTGCATCATCCCTCACGGCACTATAAAATGAGAAAAGATTACCGAACCCACCGAAACACGTGCTCGATCATATTTTAAAACACCTTCATACATATCGAGAAACAAGCCGCTAGACCTCCGTACAGGTATCTAATCACGATAGAGGGGTAACTTATAACTCGCTAATAATACATTAGCGGGTTAGATTACTTGCCGGTGTATAGGATGGCTACCCATGAACTCAAATATTCAACAAGCAAGATGACCAGCCATGTGCACGGTATTACCAGTGTAAAAAATACTGAACATTCCCTGTCATCTATTCTGTAAAACTACCCTAGAGTCCACTTCTAGGAGCACACCATGTATAGTAATAATGTTAGTCATACACTCTAATCAAATACGTCCGTTACGTAGCGTACATTCCTCAAAGACAAGAACCATTTCTCTATGGCCTCGCTGTCCTTCTCTTCTTCCATCTCAAGCTTGATTTTGATGAATGTGCTCTTGGCAGCATCAGCAATAGCCCTTGACCCGCAGACATACACCTTTGCACCCTCCTTCCATAGTCGAGCCACATCTGCACGGTCTTTCCACATCCGGTCCTGCACATATTTGCAACCTTCGCTATTCTTTGTTGCACGACTATACGCCCGTCGCACTTCAACAGCACCAAGGAGTTGCCATTCGTTCAGCTCTTCATGATACAGGTCATCCATTTCAGGTGAGCGACACCCAAAAAAAAGGAGGGCTGGCGCAACCTGGCGTCCAGACGTGATCATGGCAGCCCTCTCTTGAATGAAGCTCCGAAATGGGGCAATGCCTGTCCCGGCAGCAACGCAGATTATTGGTGTATGCTCAGCATCCGACGGTAAACTGAACCCAGCGTGGGAAGGCCGGGTAGCTGCTTGCACAGTATCACCTTCTGACAAATTATCCAGATAGGACGTCGCGACGCCATGATATAAACCCTGTCCTGAAAGAGAAGGTTCTGAGAGAACGGAAAATGTAATCGACACGTGATTTGCCTTATGTAGGGGAGAAGATGAAATGGAGCTATTGGTAGGTTAGCCATGCAAGCTTGAGGATAGCAAGATATGACTTACTAGTGCCGAACACGCATTGGAGACACCATTGCAAGAAAAACGCCGATCGGAAGATCTACCGCCGGGAACCGATCAAGAAGATCAAGAACAGAAACACGCTTCAAACTTATTTCGTCGTCGAAGCCCTCTGAGGCGAGGCGTTGCAGATCGCCCTTTGTCTTGTCATCGGTTGCCGATTCTGCAAGGAGGAGCAAATCCTGATACAAATACTGTTAGCCAGAGCTATCAATTCAGATACAGGGTGCTGATTCTTACTCTTTTTGTCGCAGGCTGCGAGAGCTCTACGTACGAACTGAGAATATCATTTGCAGCTAGTGCAGTGTTCGTTGGTAAAGTTGTTGGACCATCAGTGTTGATCTCAAGATGTGCATCCCAGGGTAAGCGAAAGCGCCGCATAGCCCGATCGACATTTACTTTAGGGTTGATAGGAAGAATAACCAAGTAGTCACCCGCAGTGTACGTAGCTGACTCGGGCAGGCGGATCTCCACATGCTTTTTAGGGGGCTGGTCAATTCCTGTTGCTGTGAGTGTCCTGGCCTCGACCACTACAGCTTCCTTCACATCTTGTCGAAGAGTGGTCGCTCTGGGGGTAGAAATGGCAACTTTTACCGCAGTTCGCCTCCCAGTATTAGTCGAAGGTGAGACATTATATCGAGCCTCCAAGGCAGGCCATAGAACGCCATCCTCCCATTCTTCAAAGTCTGAGAAGACTCTGCCGGTTGATACGTCAGCAAGACCAATCTCAGCCGCTCTGGTTGCACCGCAGTTTTCCAGAGCGCTATCTAGGAGTTTAGGGATGCGATGAAATGTTTGGGTCCAGTCTTTATGACCGCATCCGAAGACAGCGTATGTCACGTCTTTCAAGATATCTTTCTTGTTGGCCAGGCCCTCTACCCAAGACACAAAGTGACCAGCATTATCCGGTGGTTGGCCCTCGTAGGATGCTGTGATGATGACCACCGGCTGGTCTGTGGGCAATGCGCCGTTGATGCCATCCAAACAATCTATCTTGGTTACACTAAACCCATGGGTAGTCGCATCAGTTGCCACTCGTTGAGCTAGAGCCTCGCATGTGCCACTATTAGACCCATAGACAACTGTTAGAGGAACATCTGAAATGCCAGCATCAACTGGATTCGCCACTTTCTTAGTATCGATAATATTTGGAGTAGTCTGCCCAGACAAGTGTCGTTGCAATGTGGTCGGTGTCAATCCATGCCGCAGGATGGCTCGCATGGTCATGTCCTTTGGTTTGATAGTAAGGGTTTGCTTTATCCCCAGCTCGTAATTCGGCTGCAGGACAAAGTTGAAATTTTGCAGTAACATGGCCATGACAAGGAGGGATTCTTGCCATGCAAAAGGACGCCCTATGCATCCTCTCATCCCGTTTCCGAAGGGCTTCCAACAATTAGGGAAATCTTTGTTGAGCCGCTCAAAAGGTTCATCAAACATGCGTTCGGGCCTAAACTCATTCGCACTGTCGCCAAATACGAGAGGATCCAGCTGTGATCTGGCTAACAGGTTCACGATTGGCTCATCGGCCTTGACAGGGTATTTTCCGCCTAGCAGCGTGTCCTCAAACGCCTCCACGACAAAAAGTGGGATTGTAGCGTTGAGACGAAGGGTCTCGCGCAGAACAGCGCTAATATATGGTAACTTGGCCAAATGTTGGACCTTGATTGCTTCTCGACCAACAACACCATCGACTTCTTCTTGCGCTTTTCGATAAGCTTCCGGGTTTTTAAGAAGCTGGTAGAAGGCAAATGACAAAAGGCCTGATGTTGTTTCATGTCCAGCGATTAAAAATGTGATCAAGTTGTCCATGATACTTTCATCAGTCATTTTTTTGCCCGTCTTTACGTCCACGCCTTTCATCATGGCCGCCAAAAGATCGTGGCGGTCATTTCCGCCCGACTTTCGTGCTTCGAGAACCTCACGTGCTGTACTTCGGAGTACCTCAATGTCAGCCTCGAACTTTTGGTCCTGGGCACGAAAGAAGATGGACGGCAATGGCGGGCGGCGGGCCTTCGAACCCGATTCAACCAGGAAGTCACCCATGGCATCAATAAATGGATGCAACGTCGGAGAGTAATAGCTGTTGAATCGAAAGCCCATCGAGCACAACGCTAGGGTGTCCAATGTCAAGCGCGTGAAGTCGTCTGTAACCATAATTGGTGAGTCAGGGCCGTGACGTGCCCATTTCAGGGCCAATTGTGCAGCGACATCGTGCATGTCGTCGAACATGCCTTGGATGGAGAGGGGCCCGAAAGCTGGCATGAGGATGCGATGGGCAATTCCCCAACTCTCCTCTCCCATTTTGGCCTATGGCAATCGGATTAGTATACCAGAGTTGTATCCTTGAGCAGCCCCACACACCGTAAAGAGTCCATCGTGAACACCCTGCCTGATTACCTAGGTAATTGTGTCAGTTAATCGCAGCCGTGGCATTCACCAGCTTCACGTGGCATACTTCCAAGGCCCCCTTCACAGCCTTTTTGAATCGCTTCTCGTCGCACGTTTCGTTGACCAATGCTTGGGTAGAGACGAGAACTATACTTCTACCTGGGAATCGCAAGCGATAAATTTCACCTTCGTCATTGAATCAGCACGTACAAAAGAATCCCTGAAGTGGACTTTGTTGCAGACTCACCGTACTTGTCAGCCATGGCAATCATGGATACGAGTGGATTGTCCTTATTGATGGATGTGATGTTCCCAATGATGGGAAGCCCGCTGGGCTCCGGGATGGGCACCGTCGCCGCCGGTATTGTTCGTGTTGTTGTTCTAGGCATTTTGATGTTGGGAAATAATGGGCCTGATTGCCTGGTTGCGCATTCAAGCTTCGAACTATTTGGACAGTCTATGAGTAAAATCAGGGACATTAAAAACTGCTGACTGACGATATATGGTCTGAAACAATACCCAATCAGCTTGTCGGTAGGCTAAACCTTGAATGGAGGTGCTCGCGAGATCGCTTGCTAGCGCTCGGAGAATTCCAGGAACTCGGTTTACACGTGTTAAAGCATCGAGAACACATGGAGGCACCAGGGATTCCATTAGCTGGTCATGTTTGGTTGTCCACTTGGCTGATCAATTCCCTTTCCGAGCAGTGGTCTCGACTTCGTTACACCTTATAATTTAACAAACGCTGCCAATGAGGTAGGTAACAACACGAGGAAGGAATTGTCTATGGCCCCAAGAGGCCTAGTTAGGGAAAACGAGACATACACCGTAGATTGGAAGCAGTTTAGAGGTTGTGTGAAACAGCCGAGGCACCGAGGTTCAGAGGTGGTCTGGGAATGGCATGGCGCCGAGACCGCCCTACTTAAATAACTTTGTCCATACGATTCATTCCTCATATTACCAGTATTAATAACTAAATACTGTATTTACGTTTTTGAGCCGGAATAGAGGTTATAGTATATCCAAATGCTTGTAGATTCTCCCTGTAGGCAACAGAATTCGTGGGGCTCGTTCATTCTGGCTTACGATTGAAATGTCGAAGGATATATATATAAATAGCTGGTAATGTGAACTCTTGACAAGAAGAACGAATGAAATTCTTCTTGTGCAGCTTTTTGAAGAATATACATTACTCACTCCTACGCAAAAACTGGCTATTCAGGTGCCAATTATTGTACTTACAGTGACAGCTAGCTTCTTTCAAATATTCCCAAATCGCCTTCATAACAACATGCAATACAGCATATGTGCTCATACCTGTTATGATCAGGTTATCAGTGTGCGCCGAGCCACCCAAGACGTTGGTGGTGCCACGTTTACCTCTTATCAACTACGCTCTTCATGTTTCTCCTCACTTGACATATATCACTCAGACTTGGCGTCTGTAGCATCCGCGGCAGCTGAAATAGTTACTTAATCCCATGATTCGGTGGCTTCGAAGCTCGCTTTTTTTTTCCTAACTCAATGTTTTGAAATTTGTCTTTTTCCTTTCCCGCAGCTTCGATTTGTTAGAGCTGGTTTATCATGGCCGAAGAGATGGATGCATATTGGTCGCCATGTTATATGGTAGATCGCCACAACCACCAAGGACAGAATTTTCCCAACCGTTTAGTATACAAGTACTCCAAGAACCCTATATCGCCGAAATTTGCGAAAAAGACCTTATAATTAACCAATGCCTACATCCTTCCCCACTGCAGTTTTGATACACCCTTTAATTATTGACCTACAAGTTTAATTGTCATGAAAAATCTAGCCCTTTGCCTAAGAAACCTAGGTCATTCTGCATTACATTCTCTTAGAAACAGGACAACCCCAAATTGTGCCTTCTTAATGCTTCTAAACCAATGTTAGCATTTAGCGACAAAGAACTCTGTTTCCTTTGCACTGGGCAGAGCAACAAATGCGGACAGGTCACGGCGATTAGTACTTTACAAAGACATGTCCTTTTTGGTCAAGTTATATGTCTTTGAATTTCGAAGGTATATATTCAGTATTTGATAAAAATATTTAATTAGATATGCTAAACTTATCGAAAATTGTGGACCTCTCAGTGGGTTGTACAATAGATGAGGAGTTGATTAGAAATGAATGTCTTTTCCTCACTAAACTAATACTTCTAATATGCCATTACCAAGGATGTTCACTATTGATGCAAGATAATGGCACTCCTAGCCTTGCATTTCCAAGACTGTAATTGTAAGGTTGCCAGAGTTTGGACAATGGAATTCCATGGAGTGGTCTTGGCCTTCTGTCCTAGGAGAAACGATGTGTCTTGCGTACAACACTAACTAGTATTTCCGACCATAGCTACCCTATAGAAATCCAGAGCTTTCATCCAGGCCCCCCATTTTGCACACCGATCAAGAATTTGTAAATCCTAGTGTTCTATTTTGTAAATCTAGGTTGGGCTACTCAATATCTTATTTGTTGGCGGTTGACTGTATGATTGGTTGGCAGATCCCACTTCCCCGATCCTGCCGCAGCTTAACGAAGGAACCAAATTGTTGTCAGGTACTTGACAATGCATTTTTGTATTTCGACCCTTTTTCGAAAGCGGGAGCCAATTTCTCCAAGTTGCAAGAGAGGATTTTCGAGCTGATTTTCTTTTCTACTTACGCTGCCACGCCTCATTCAGAATTGAAGAAACCCTGCGATAGGGCATTTGGAATGCAACAAATCAGCCATCGTGTGTTTATCGACTCTCGGCTCTCTCTTATTTCTCGTTGTTTAGATCTCGCAGCACCACCTCTGTATAACAAGCCCGATATCCTAGGCGCTAGAAGGAAGAGTCTTTTATGGCGTTAACCCTCCGAATGACGAATAAAAAATAAATCCTAATGTAGCGCTCATCGTATGTTACGACAATCTCACATCAAGAAAGGTATAGCGAATAACGTTGGCGCATATGTGTACAGTGAGCTCAATGAGCTCATTAGAGTTTTAATTTGAGATACAGCCCATGACCAAATGTTCGAGAGAGGCGGTCAAGTCGACTTGAAATGCATTCATTATGGTGTATGAGGAAGGAAGTATAGCCTTTGATGGACTGTTTTATTTGTGACTTTTACCATCTAGTGCAACACTCTAGCAAGCACATTACCAATAGTTAAACACATTGTTTCAACATCAACCTTGATCGATGGCACGATCACCTCGACAACAATTTGATCCAAGACGACTATTTAGCCTTCCAACGGGGATATCTCCGCCTGCAATCAATATAAGTGGAGATTCCTTCAGACGTCACTTAAACTTTGCTGAGTTAGGATTTTACTTGAAGATAAACGACCTAGAAATATTAATCACCAAGGGAGGAAGTATGAAGGTCGGCGGAAGAAAATGAATCGTAGCAACAGGAACCTACTGCTACGAAATATTGAGTTTTCTTCTGCATGTTTCACTCCTAAAAAAGGAAAGAAGTTCTTTATTCCCAACTCTGCCGAAACTATGTTACTTAGGACTTCAACTAATACCACAGCTGGGACTTATGCTATCTGAGAGAAACAGGTCAAAGAAGCAGTGACGTGATGTGGAGTCAGGAAGAGGACAAAGGGAGAAAGCGCCAGGTGTTTATTGGGTTATTAGAGCACCGAATAATGAATTAAAAGGGAATGTGCAAATCCCCCTTTTTCTTCACCATAAAACTCACTGAAAAGCTCTCGGTTTTGTGAGAAAGTAATCACAATGGAACAAAAGATCTTCACTGTACACCCTAGATTTGATGAAATTAAGGTTGCCGCGTGGAGGTTGATAAAAATGAGGTCAATTGAGGTACTCGCCTTCGTTAAAAGTACATGGTAGTGAGTACAGTACCACCAAGGAGTAGAATCCTCGTCTCCCTAGAGAAGGGGCATAAAACACGCCATTTACAGGGATAATGCCGCCATCTGGAAATTTGAATGGCGCTACTTGGTGTTAAGCAGTACCGTAGTGAGTTTGGTGAATTTTCAAGCATTAGATAAAGGGGAAGAAACGCAGACAAGGGCAAAAAGAAGTCAATGCTTCATGCTTGTGATTCCTCTCTGCGGAGACTAAGGGCGGATATTAAGGTGATCAGATATCGGCCCGAAGATCTCAGCATCTGTGCTCAAAGGAAAAACCCTCTTCCCCCCTCCTTTTCTTCTTTTCGCATACCCTGTTTCTTAATACTGTTTGTATCGACCTTTGTGCTACATTCAGTTGGACAGTTCTTCATTTATGTCTCACGTGCTACTGGCGAAATCCATCCAGCCCAATCCCATGGTGGGAGTTGGCCCTGTGCAAAGCATTTGAGGATGTCCCGATGTCATTTCCCAGGATGCGGGGAACATATGTGGAGAACTCTGGGACACGCAAGCCGCCCCGGCCGATCATAGAAACAAATTTGCCGATCACAGGTACCGCAGGAGGTTCTCCGTCCAACTCAATGCACTTTCGCTCATCTCGACCACAGGCGCTCGTACCCTAATGGTAAACAAAGTCCTTATTCGCTACATCGTCGGCCAAATCGCGCTCGGGCCCATTCGTGGGCAGTATCTCGGTGCATCTAGAGTGCGACCACGATCTTGTTTCCGCGTACGGACGACGCCGAGATGCAGGAACAACGTACCCCAGACTGTGCCTGGGCTGATATAAATTGCTCCCTCTTGCTCCCCACCTCCCAGGCTCTGCAGGCTTCGTCGCTCCAATTGCCATCATGAAGCTCAATCAATCCCTGTGGCTGCCGCTCTTCCAGGCTTACACTTCTTTTGCCCTTTCTAGCGAAAGACACTCATTCGGCCTAGCCGATTTCCAATCTACCTGCGCATCCATCGCACCCAAGCTCTCCATCGAAAACGCAACGGTCTACTTCTCCTCCTTCATTGCTGCAGGCACAAACCTCAGTCTCCCTGAGAACAATGTAACGTGCGGAGTGTCCTCCCAAGTGGTGTCTGTAGATCTATGCCGGATCTCGCTCTACGTAGCGACGTCGGGTCGCTCGGGAATTAACATGGAAGCCTGGCTACCTGCGAACTGGACCGGGCGGTTCGTAAGCGTTGGGAATGGTGGGCTGAATGGTTGTGTGGGCTACAGTGATTTGGCCTATACGTCCAGTCTGGGATTTGCAAGCGTAGGTGCAAATAACGGACACAATGGGACAAGCGGCGGAGCCTTTAACGGCAACCCGGACGTAGTTGAGGATTTTGCTTATAGGTCGTAAGTTCCCCAACAGCTGGAAAATACGTCAAAAGAGATGCTGATTTTTTTTTCAAAGCGTTCACACTGGCGTCGTAGTCGGGAAGCAGATCTCACGGGCGTTTTACCGTACACCACACAAGAAGAGCTACTACCTAGGCTGCTCAACGGGCGGACGTCAAGGTTTCAAATCGGCGCAGGACTTTCCAGAGGATTTCGACGGCATAGTGGCCGGAGCGCCAGCTTTTTCGTTCAACAATCTGACATCCTGGTCTGGCCACTTCTACACGCTCACTGGCGGAGTAAACTCGTCCTCGTTTGTTCCTTCGAGCATGTGGACGGTGATCCATCAGGACATCCTGAAGCAATGCGATATGCTAGACAACTACGCGGATGGGATCCTCGAAGACCCTAGCCTATGCAACTACACTTCGAAGAACCTTCTTTGCACATCCGCTTCCAGCTCTACCGCTTGCCTCACACCTGCGCAATCCGCAGCGGTGGACGCGATTTTCCAGCCTCTCTATGCTGCGGACGGCTCGCTCGTGTACCCGCGCATGCAGCCCGGCTCCGAAATCTTCGCCGCCATTCTCCTATATACAGGCTCTCCTTTCCCCTACACCGCAGATTGGTTCCGATACGCAATTTACAACAACCCAACCTGGGATCCCGCTACGCTCAACACAACAGACTACGCTAATGCCGCTCGCATCAACCCGTTTAACATTGAGACCTGGAAGGGTGACTTGAGCGCCGTGAAAAAGCGTGGGGCAAAGATTCTACATTACCACGGACAGATGGACGGCATCATCTCGTCCGACAATTCGCCACGGTACTACGAGCATGTGTCCAAGACGATGGGTCTGAGCTCGACTCAGCTTGATGAATTCTACCGCTTCTTTAAGATTAGCGGGACGGGGCACTGCAGTGGTGGAGATGGTGCAAGCGTCATTGGACAGAATCTCAATTCCGTGTACAGCGTCGACCCGAAGAGGAATGTGCTAATGGCGATGGTGGACTGGGTCGAGAAGGGTGTTGCGCCTGAGACCGTCATTGGGGCCAGATGGGTGAATGGGACGAAGAGTGCCGGGATTGATTATGAGAGGGCCCACTGCAAGTACCCGAAGAGGAATGCTTACAAGGGGAGCGGTGACCCAAAGGCGATTGATAGCTGGGAGTGCATAGCATAGAGGGGTAGAAATGGCACTAGAATCAATGTAGAGAATTCAAAATGCTCCAATCAGATCAAATCCTTTATGTTAGGATCCAATCACCTTGTTATCTGTTACAAGCTCAATAATGGTGGATCACGTGTTCGGAAACAAGGACGAATTGCTTGTGAGAATTACACCACAACCTTTTTTATTTGCATTTAATTACTCAACACTTTGAATTTCCACAATTCAAAAGCCCGACAACTCAAACCAGAACTTGTCAGTTGGAAAATTTCCAGGTCCTTCAAAACTCGGCGTGTGTACGAATACCCCACTTCTCGAGTACATTATGCCTGTGCCAGAAACTTCTATACCTCTTCCCCCAGAAGAAGAATACGGGAGTTGTAGCGATCATGGCGAAGCTGATGCCACCGAACACATAAAATACCGTTGCTGGCCCCTTTGTGGCAGTCCAATCGTTCACAAAGTAGCTGAACCCGTAGAACAACAAGTTCTTGAACACCATGCTTACAATGAAAACCTCTGAGCTCATGTCACGGTATGCATCGATAGCATAGGCTGAAGCGGAAATAGCAGCGCACACGATGCCAAAGAGATCCATGCCGTGCATGGTCGCAGTGGCGTAGTAGGAGTAGTGGTTCTCGCACATGTAGCCGAAGGCGAAAAGGCCAACGCCAGTGAATAAAGATGGGATCATGCCGAGCAGTCGGTACTCAGGTTCATAGACACCTCCGTTCTTTTTCGCACACCACTTGATCAGAGGATCCAATGTGCCACCAAGAACAATGGAGCCGAGAAGACCGCCAAGGAACGGGCCGAGAGAAAGGTAGCCAACCCCCGCAGCGTTGAGGTTGTAGGGCGGGAACATGAAAATTTGAGCCATGTCGTATGATTGGGCAACAAAAAACGCGGTTAGGCCACCGGTGACGATGACGACCCAGAGGACAGCAAGATTAGCACAAACAGCGAAGGGTGCGATGAAGAGTTGCAAAAGATTGTCGTCTGAGTAGGTGCCAGTGAAAATGGCAAGCTCCTGAACGAAAGTCTTCTTCGGGCCGTAGGTTGGGGGGGAAGATGCTGCTGTGTCAACATGAACAATGTCATCTCCTGACTTGTTCTTCGAATCAATTTCCTGCATGTGCCGCTTCTCGGTCGCAGCAAGGTCCTCGAGGTGGTCGTCAGCCAGCTCATCAATGTCGTATCGGCGGTCGCGGTTGTACGATGTTTCGGGAACGAATAGAATGAGGAGGACCGTTTCGAGAGCGGTAAAGGCGATCAGGATGTGGAACAAGTACCTCCATCCAAGGTTGGTGGCGATTGGACCCACAATGATGGCAGAAAAGTTGGAAGCAGCGCCCAAGATGAATTGGATTAGTGTCATGAAGTACCCGCGCTGGTGAACGAAGAAGAGGTCACCAATCAGGGATATGACCAAGCTCTCGAAGGCAGAGCTGTTCAGCGAGGATCAGCAGGAGCACAGATAGGAGAGGAGGTGTAGGTAGGAAGACAGAGAGGCTTACATGGAGCCACCCTGAATGATTCTTGCTGCAAGCAGTCCATCGTAACTGTTGACGGCGCTGCCAACAATTGTACCAATCAGGCCAAATATGCTAGATATGATGAGGAGTGGCCGCTTGCCATACTTCCTACTGCACGCGCACACAATGGGACCCGATGCAGCAGTGACTAGCAGCATGTACCCGGAGATGACGGTGATGTCGCCAACCTGCTTGTTGAAGGTGATGGCGATGACGACGAGGGCAGGAGAAAGGAGAGGGGCGAGCACGGCGGCATAGAGCAGACTGCCAAAGGAGATGATGATCATGATGGTGTATTTCTTGGTGTTGGGCCAATTTAGGGGATCGTTGGGGTCTTCGGAACTGTGCCAGTATCAGTGGTTGCTAGGACGGATGGCTAACAATGGATCGTACGGTTGTGGGATGAGGATGATGTCGGCATCTTTACCCGTGCCATGCTTCAATCCAGCAGTGGGTGTTGTGGCCTGGTGCTGTGCTTCGCTGAGGACGACGGTGGCGGGCACATGCTGCAAATGCTTGTCCTCGAGGATGCCGAGGAAACCCATGATGGATGGTGGGCAGTCGACAGTGGCAAAGTGCTGAAGATGAAGGGTTAGATTTCGATGGAGATCAGCATGGGCGGCCCATCTACTTAACAGCTCCAATCTGCCGGCGTTAGGGCAGGTCGAGTCAAGGCGACGTCCCCAAAGCTGGGGAACGGCCTGTGTTCTGCGTCTCGGTGGCGCTTGGAGGACGGGCATTCACGTGGATTGCCGCAAGACCCTTGTGGGGTTGCATTTTCATCTCGCGCCCCACAAATCACTGGGCCGCTCTGGGACCTCAAGCGGGTCCATGTTGGAGATGCCCTGTCGCGGGCGTCTCGCTTGGTCGGAACAATTCCAGATTGATCGATTGAGCTTATCCGGCTGCAAGTATATATCTGCGCGTAAGCCAGGCAATTCGAGGTGCAGCGGGCGTAGCAGGCCACCACCTTGCCATTTGGAATGCGTCCCGAGGGAGCACGAGCAGACACGCAGTGGGGGAGCGTGGACGAGAGGAGTAGGGGGCGGG
>JAAZQE010000062.1:0-64213 GCA_013620735.1 Clavariopsis aquatica
GCACGACGGGGCCGCTTCCGCCGCCGTGCAGCCTGCCCACCGCTGCCCCCCCAAGCACTCGAGCATGCTCTCGGCAGCCGGCCTGAGGCCCATGGGACGCCGCTGCTCACATTCGCGCGCCCGCTCGATGCGAGGCCATTGCGCTGCCAACAATGCCTACTGTGCACTGCCTGCTGCACACAGCACCGTCGCTCACGCCGCCACTGCGTCGCCGGGTTTGGCCCAGGCACGCCCATCGGCAATTGCTCCCCTCGAGCACGCGTGCATGCAGAGAGAAAGCCTTCTTGTTCCGCGAGCTTCATCGCATCGCCCTGCAAGCCTTGGTGTGGTGGGAGCACCCTCGAACGCTGCACCCCCCCCAAAGCCCTGCGTGCCGGTAGTGGAGCACTATGGGCCTCTCAACGCAATGCCAGCAATTTCGGCACAAACATGCGCCGCATCGGCAGAACGTTCCAGCGCGCGACTGACCACACGTTTGTTGTTCTTCAAAGAAAAAAGGGGAGTCTGGGCTGTCACCGCTGGTTCCAACTGATTCAAGGAGACGGCCGCCTAGCATATGTGGATTAGTAATGACAAGGGGTCATCGCTACGAGCCCCGGCAATATAAACAACGGCCGATTCATCGCCCAACAGGCCTCTTTGCTCACGAAATCATCTTCGGTATCTTACATCTCGAGCTGCCATCCATGTTGCTCGCGAGGGAATTGTTTGGTCGCGCCGGCCGGGGGCGCGGAGCTCGCTCACTTGCTCCTGGTAGGAGCCTGCAATGCCAATCACGAAAGCAAAAGCTGAACACTGCAACTACCCCTCCCAATACCTCACATACCTCAGAGTGGTACTAACACCCCGCCAAATCCTGCCCTCATATCTCGGCTCTCATCCAACGCACCCGCACACGTGATACTCACAGTCACACTGTGCCATACACCTGGCCCTTATTACTCTCTAACTACAGGTACTGCAGGCGATGCTGTCTCCAGGCGTTTGGAGCATAGGTAAGGCGGCGACTTTACGTCCGTGTAAAGCATGTGGCATTCGCAGCCTTGACTAGCAGGCGTTCGAGTTCCACGCTTCCCACTCGTCCATCAGATCAGTCCAAGAGCTCGTCGTGACATGCTTTGAGCCCTACTTTGTGACCTTGCACATATACTCAAACATTGCCTTTCTCCATCCAGGGTTCAGTGAGCTGAGCCCGTGAGCCTTGCATGAGGTCTGCAAGGCTCATGAGCCAGATTCGGCACATGCGTGTCCGTCAATCGTCCTCATCGTCCATGACAAGTTCCCGCAGCTCCTCATCATCAGCCCAGTCGATGCCGCTGCCTACAATGGTTCCAGACACGAGGCCCTTCATGGTCTTGATTTTTCTTCGAAGCTCTTTCACCTCCTTCTCCACTCTTTTCACTTGCTCTCGAAGCCTGGGATTTTCAAGGTCCTCGGTTGATTGGGACTTCATTTCCTCTGCAAGTGCAAGTAGTGTCTGCGCCAATCTGCTGTTCTTCGCATTGGCGGCCATGTTTCCACGCTCCGTGTCGCTCAGAGCATGCTCAAGAGACGCCAGCTTTGCAGCCAAAGAACCATGGAGCATGGAAATCACATCGTTTTCTCCCACCAGCGGTAGGATGCGCCTACATCTTGTTAGATACCACCTGGGTTAGAAGAAAAGAAAAATAGTCTTTGCACCCACCTCTCAATATAATCAATGGTCTCATCTCCATGAATGGCTTTAAGAAGAGGGTCCATGGACACCACATTGTGGGAAATCCTGTTCCGCAGTTCGTACTCTGCCTTTGCCTCCATGGCCTCGCGCTGGGCTACCATCAGCTGCTCGTCCAAGACATGGTCTGATAGTGCCGAGACATCTGGCACGTGTGCTGCACACAAGTTAGTCTGGCTGGAGGTCAAATGCAGGATCCGCATGAACGCGGTATGCGGTACGCGCCTTGTTCTTGTGCCTCCAAGAGGCTCCGCTGCAGTTCAAGCTCGCCCAGTTGATCGTAGAGCTGGAGCGCGAGTTTCTCGGTATCAGAAAACGAGAACGCGTCGCTCTCGTTGGTCTGAACGAGATCTGCATATTCACTGGCTACCTGCAGAGCGGGCGCTGCGTCGGCCATGGCGGTGTCGTTTCCAGCATCCATGGCGAGAACAGGAAGCGGTGAAAGATCAAGTGAGCAAGTGAATGCTGTGATACCGTGCATCTGATCGCGTTTCCATTTCACGCATGTATGAGAGAGTGTGTGGGTCCGTGTCCCCAACCCCTGCCCCTCGATACCTTGGCGGCAACTCCTGCCTATGCTCACGTCGCTCCCAAGCTTCTTCCACTCTCTTGCAGTTCTGTCGCAACCGACAACTGTGCAGCTGGAGGGCCCTCCGAATGTCGCTGCAGATAGCTGTAGCTCATACGGGCCAGCGCCTCGACGCTGATCCCGTCGGCTTCAACTCGGTGGAAGCCTTGAAGCACTGGATTGCCGAAGCTACGGAGATATCCCCCGAGTACCAGATACTCCTCACACCGCGCGGAAAGCATGTCAAGCTGCAAGCCCTACTTACTGAGGTGAGATGGAAATGCCTTTTTTCTTCTTTTTCTTTCTTCTCCTCCTATTCTTCTTCAATCAAAGCTAAGATGGCATCGTAGAAGGAAATATTCGTCTACAACCGCGAGCTGTCAAATGGCTCCCAATCCATCCTCTCACCAATTCCGCTCCCAGACCCCTTCGCCCCCGACGACCCTCCCGACACACTGTCCAGCCATACCGATCTCCGCGCATGGCAGACTCTATTCCAAGCCCGTCGCGACTGGGCGTTTACTGTTCTGGAAAAGTCCCAGTCCATGTCTAGAGTAGCCTCGAAATACTTTGCGGAGCAGGCGACAATAGAGAAAGGAACACAAATTGCTGTGGGGAACCATGATTCGCACATTCGCGGTCTGGAACAAAAGCACCAGGCAGCAAAGGAGTGGTTCGACGGAGTTGAGAAGGAGACTGGTGACAACCTGCGAAGGCTGGACGCCGATTTCGGTCAACTGGCATCCATACCCGCAAAGGCCGAGTTCGTGCAGTTTCTGGCCAAGGAAGTACGATCAACGCAGGGCGGCAAGAAGGCGTCTGCAAACCGTGTGACCACGCTCCAAGAGTACCTCGATGTTGAAGATGTGCGCGGAGCAACCGTCGTTAGTAAACGTGTTAGGGAGTCGTTTGCAAAGCGCATTACTGGCATGGGGAGCCAACTCGAGAAGATTGCCGCCGACTACCACGAACTGTTAGGCGCCATTGGACAAAGCCAAAGTCGGTCACTTGTAGATGATACAGAAGAGCCGGTGCGGCTGTACAATGAAATCGACGCGGTCGCAAAGAAAGTGGAATCGGATTTTGAGCACGTCATGGGACTACTTGCAAATTCCAAATCTGTGGCTCAAGTGTCGAAAATGGCTCTCCTTCATACTCGAAACTTCTTGCCTGCTATCAAAGAATACAGCGCCGAAATGAGCGATATTGTGCGGAGGTCTGTTGAGCAGAAGAATATGGCCATTCAAAATGCAGTGGATAGTATGCGAAGCATCGCCGCCATCGAATCTGTCATCTCCACACTCGGAGCGGAACTCGAGTCTATCAACATACCCGAAGAAGGCGTAGCCGCATTTGAGCTCTTATCATTGGTCAGCAGACTTCCCTACATCTACGGCACCCTGTTGCTTGAAGCCGTTCGAAGGCGTGAGTGGATGGAGAAGATGAAGAAGGATACGTCGTCGTTGGCAGAAGAGATGGCCGGATTTCAGGAAGAGGAGGAGCGACGGAGGAAGAGATGGTTGAAACCGATCGCGGATGTGATTAATATCGAAGCCGTACAAGGCAACATGCTCGGGTTTGAGATGAATGTGCAGTCGGAGAAGACTAGTTGGCCAACAGTTACGCGTGATGATTTGCAAGACTTCCTAAAGGTTTTGCAGTCGCTGGATGGACAAGGTTCCGAAACCGATGCCCTTACACAAGCAATCAAGGACTTAGACCGACCGACGAAACAGCAAGTCAAGCGCGCGAAGAATTTCAAGATGGGCAGTGTACATGAACCTGCTTTTGGGAGAGGGTCGCAGCTTCTAGTGAGAGGGGATGACGAGCTACGAGTCTTGAAGGAAGCAAACACAAAGCTCGAGGATGAACTCAAAGGATCTAAGAGCCGAGTCAGGCGTCTCGAGGACTTACTTCATCGCCAGAACCATATCAGTAGACTCTCAATTGGAGGGATGCCTTCTTTCGGCCCACAGAGTCCTGCAGATCCGTCAACACCAACCCTCGAGACAGCCTCTCCGAGGCCTCAGCAGGACGAGCTTTCAAGACGGTCTTCAATCTCCTCACGACGATTCTCAACCACCCAAGGACAAGATGACAAGCGTCGCATTGTTCGGCTCGAGCAAGAGCTTGCAGCAGAGAAAGAAGCGCGCTCGAATTTAGAGAAAGAGACGCAGGCCAAAAAAGCCGAGGAAGCAACACTCAAACGCCAAATTGAGGAAGCTGTTTCAACTAAAGAAAATATTATGGAGAATATGAAGGCGCAACAGACGGAATTTGCCGACGAGCGCAGATCTCTTGAAACCGAGATCCAAAGTTATAAGAGTAGGATCGAGGAGGCTGAAGACGAATTAGATCGAGTCCTGGGAAGCCGGGATAATGAACGGACCGGCGTTGATACAAAAATTCAAGAGTTGGGATACGAACTCGAGAAAGTGCGTAAGGAGTCTGCGGAGCAGGTTGAACAAACGGGTAAGCGGATTGCAGACCTGCAGACCGAACTTGAAAAGCGGAAAGGTTCTGAGGCTCAGCATTTCAAATCGTTATCCCTGGCATTCAATCGTCTGTCCCCCGAGAGTAGCGTACCAGAAGACCACTCTGCCCTTATTACCCAGCTTGAAGATCTTGCTCTGCGGTCTCTCAATTACCAGCAAGAACTGCAGCAGGCAGTCGCCATGGCTCAATCAGAAAACGAGACTGCTCGCACGAGAGCACAGGAACAAGAAGTGGAGCTCCAGTCTAAACTGAGCAAAGAAGAATCAGAGGCGGCGTCATTGCGAGAGCGGCTAGCTATGGAGAAGGCCAAGTCTGCCTCGATTGCCATAGAGCTGGACGATGAGCGTGGACATCTACGCGAATTAAGGGACAAGTTTGCAGAAGGTGAAACTGGCTCCGACGCACTGAGACAACGAGTAGCCGACGAAGAACTGAAGGTGGGACGATTACAAGTCGAACTTGCCGAGTCGAAATCGTATACAAATAGCCTCAATCTCGAGCTTACCAACTTACAGAGGAAGATCGCCAAGTTTGAGGAGATTGACTCCTCCCAATCACATCAGCGGTCAAGCCGGGCAAAAGATTTAAGTCATCGTCTATACTCGCAGCACGATCGCCTACTTCGTCTTCTTGAAACCCTTGGTTTCGTCATTACATATGAAGACGGCACTATGGTCCTACAGCGTATGTCTAAAATCAACGGCAGTATTGTCATGAGCGATACCAACGGCCTTGCACGTAGTGTGACAGCTACATCACCGACTCCCCTAAAACGCCACTTGGAAGACTACGCTGATCTCTCCTTCCTCCAATGGTCTGAGTCTACGAAGCCTGAAGAAGAGGATCAACGCTATCACGAACTTCTGGACACACTCAACCGCTTCAACGTTGACATTTTCAGCGACGCTGTTTCGAAACGCATGCGGGATATGGAGCATACAGCGCGCAAATGGCAGAAAGAAGCTCGTGCCTATAGAGATAAAGCGCACCGGTTCCAGGCCGATTCCCACGAGAAGATCGCATTCCGTTCGTTCAAAGAGGGCGATCTAGCTCTTTTCTTGCCTACAAGAAATCAAGCTACACGTCCTTGGGCCGCATTCAATGTTGGGGCGCCACATTACTTCCTCCGCGAACAAGACTCCCACAAGTTGCATGGCAGAGAATGGCTGGTTGCGCGGATCTCCAAGGTTGAGGAACGCATCGTGGATCTCTCAAAAACTCTCGATGGTACAGCAGGCAGGGCATCAATGGATGGTAGATCTATCACGTCAAACAGTGCTGTCTCGTTCGAAGATGACAACCCCTTCGAGCTTTCGGATGGCTTGAGATGGTACTTGTTGGACGCTGCCGAAGAGAAACCCGGCGCACCGGGTACACCAGGACTCGGCAAGAGCACCGTAGCTAGCGCTCGCATAGTCGGACAGGGTCAGATGGAGATGACAAAGAAAAAGGCTTCCAATGACCCAGCCAAAACTCTGGGAAAGAGCCTCGACAGCCGCCGAAGCAGTGGAACGAGTCGCAAGAGCGTGCCAGTCGTCAGTCGCAACTCCAATGAGGTCCTTCCAACCGGCGAGAATGCAGAATCAGGTGCAAACTCGACTACAGCGACCCGAGGTGCGAGTCCCGCTGGTGGTCCTGGACCGAGTCATCTAAGAGAAAGCGAAGCCAGCGGCGACGTTCCAAGTGCGGTTGATAGGCTGCTCGAAGGCCAAGACGAGGTTCGGAAAGACCTTCTTTGGGGGCCTTAGGTTGCTTGCTTTGTACATCCGCCTAAGCTCCCAGTTCCCCTTTTTTCATTTACTAACATGGCACAGTCTCAATCTGGCTTTAAATTTTTGCCCACCCAAATGAAATCCCAGGATCAATCGCCTCGAAAGGGTTCCATACCCGGTCCATCGAATTTAAGCAACAGTGGTGTTTTAAGGGGCACACCTAACGGGTCACCGACGAAATCTAGAACAGGTAGTTCTGGCGAATTAGTCAGGAGTGCTAGTCCGGCAAATGCTGGAAGTCCAAAGAAGGCACCACCCCGAGAGAGGAAGGGCAGTATTTGGGATAGTCTTTTTCAGGTCGATATTAGTTATCAGAGTTCAAAAGCGAGAAAGTGAGAGGTCCGTGTGCATCTTACCGGATGTTTTGGCTGGAGTGGGTTGGGGGTGTATCGCCGGGCATCTTGTGATTGTAATTCTAGCATAGCGGTGGGGTTTGTCTCTGTTTTGAGGAGAGATCTAATTTAGTCAAGGGTAATAGATTTTTGAAATCTTATTACTATAAGTTGACATGTCAAAGTCTGGAAGTTTGGCTGTAAAAATGGAGATGAGGTGAGAATGGGTCGGAGGGCTGATCCAAGACCATTCACCATGATAGGATAAATAATTAAGTGCAACTTATTTCATCTCACCTCAGCAATTTGTCGAGTTTTCCGTCTGCCACGATGCCCATGACCCCCCGTTTCCCGTTTCCCGTTTCCCCTCTCCACTCTCTACAGCAGCCTCAACACCTTGATCAAATCTCCCGTGACCCCCATAGCTGTGACCTCACCTCCGGCACCGGCACCTTGGATAATCAATGGATTGTCCCCATACCGCTTAGTGTAAAAGGCAATGATGTTATCGCTCCCCTTGAGCGCCGCAATCGGATGACTCTTATCGAACTTCTCCAGCCCAACCTTGACCTCGCCCTTTGGTACATCCACACTGCCCACAAACCGAACCACCTTACCCTCTTTCTCCGCGGCAGCCTTCAACTCATCCATCTGGCCATCAAACTCGGGCAGACGGGCCATGAAATCGTCGCCCGATGTGCAGGATTCGAGTTCTTTGGGGATAAGGGATTGCACGGGGAAGGAGGTTGGTGAATCGATTTTGAGACCGGCGAGACGTGCTAGAATGGTTAGTTTGCGCGCAACGTCGAGCCCGTTGAGGTCATCACGGGGGTCGGGCTCAGTGAATCCTTTGTCTTTTGCCGTCTGTACTTCTGCGGAGAATTTACCGCCGCCCCCTGCCGTGGGTTGGAATGAGTTGAAGAGGAAGCTCATGGTGCCGCTGAACACGCCTTCAATCTTGAGCACCTCATCGCCCGTCTCGACTAGCTCTTTCAGTGTTGATATCACTGGAAGCCCAGCCCCGACAGACGACTCGTGGAAGACGTAGCCCCCATTTCCGTTTCCGTTGCCGGCTGCGTCAAAGATGGACGTCCAGAGTGCAAAGGTCGAAGAAAATGCCTTCTTATTCGGTGTCACGATTGAGATACCTTTCTTTAGATAGGATGGGTACGAGTCGGCTACATCCTGGTTCGATGTATTATCTACTAGCACAACTTTTCCGGGCGCTTTGATAAGGTACTCGCTGAGTTCGGAGGCTGGGAGCGGTGGGGTTGAGGATGAGGTTAGTTCAGCCTCCCAGTTGTTGAGAGTCTTGTAATCAGTGTGGTAGATTGCCTTTTTGGACGTTGAGAGGTAGATTAGGGATATGTCGGTTGGAGCAGAGGGCGAGCGGGAGAGGTTCGATGCCAGTTTGGTTAGTTGCGAGAGGAAGGCTTTTCCAACGCCCCCAGCGCCTGAGGAAGGCGTTAGTATCAATTTGGAGCAGATATAGTTTAGAATATGTTACCAATTACGGCGATGAAAACTTGACGTGGAACGGGCATGTTTGCGTAATGTGTGACTCCGATGTCAGTTGATTGTTCGATAGGTATATTCGAATTAGGCTCGACTTGATTCAAGCGAGATCAATTGAACGAATCTGAAAGTGTTTTTGAGCCGAAGAAACAAAATAAAGATGCCGCACTGCCGATTTTTGTAGATGCCGATTCTGATCAAGCAGTTTCTTTTCAGTGTTTGCCGTGGGGTTGTAGAAAAACATTCACCCCGCACGTGCCCCGCCAATCGCCAAGCTCGAAGCTCCGACCGCCGGCGTGCCCCTGTTCTTACCTCCGACATCACCGCAATCCAGTGTCTTAACTTCCACCTGGAATTACGATCAACCATTCCACATCACACTTGGAGAGCAGCAATGTCGTCCAAAGACGCCCATCTATACAACCAAAACCGCCCTGCATCCCGCACCAAAAGCAAAGAAATCTCTAGCTCCAGCACCGTTGCCTTCTCCTCCACGCTCTCCTCCCTCATTAAAGCGTCCAGTAGCGCTTCCGCCTCGAAAATTGGACCAGCGCGCTCTAGATCAAAGAAAGAAGACATCTTCTCAACACACAATAAAAACGTTAAGAAGCGCGCGCTCAAGGACCTCGAAGACAGCTCATTCACGCAGAAACACCGGGGCCGCACTGCAGCAGAGAAGGACGAGGATGACGCGACGTGGCGGCGTACAAAGCGGCGTATGGAAGAGAAGGCGCGGCTGTATAATGCACTGAAACGCGGCGATATTGAGGATCTAGATGATCGATATGGTGTCGATTTCGACTCGAAGTGGGCAGAGAATCAGGATAAGGAAGAAGCGAAGGAGTCGGAATCGGACTCGGAATCTGAGCAGTCAGAGGAGGAATTAATCGAGTACATTGACGAATTTGGACGCACGCGGAAGGGCACCCGGGCAGAGGTTGCGAGGGAAAAACGGAAACAACGGACACAGGCTGCCGATGAGCCAGACCGATTTACAGCCCGCCCGAGCATGCCTCAAAGTGGGATAATCTACGGTGATGCAGTGCAAACTGAAGCCTTCAACCCCGACTCCACCATCGCGCAACAAATGGCGGAGCTCGCTGCCAAGCGCGACAAAGAGCTCACACCCCCGCCAGAAGTGCATTTCGACGGCCGTGAGGAAATGAGGCAACGAGGCACGGGATATTTTCAATTCTCAAAAGACGAGGAAGAACGCAGAGCCCAGATGTCGGGACTGGAGAAGGAGAGGGAGGAGACAGAGAAGGCAAGGCGGAAGAGACTGGAAAAGATTGAGGAGAGGAAGAGGTTCATCGAGCAGAAGAAACGTGCAATGAAGGAGAAGAGAGCGAAGGGGAAGGCCGACAGGTTTTTGGACAACCTGAGCAAGGAGTTGAATGGTAGGGAGGAGCATGGAGAGGAGGATCAGAACGAGCAGAACGAGCAGAAGGATCATAACGAGCAAAAGGAACAGAAGGAAGAAGAACAGGAGGGATGAGTAGATTATAATGTTACGGGATTAGAGCATATGATACCCCAGGACCCAATTTCTTGTCCTTTTCCTCACATATGTCAAAGGCGCACTGGCTGGCTAAAGCTGTGGTATGATTCTGATAACAAAATCCTTTGTCTATTCTCGCAAAAGTCTGTTCAAAGACTATTCTACTAGGTCCTCTATTGTCATTAACTACGGGTAAGTCATAAGGCAGCAATGGGCTTCCTAGTCATCCCGAACTTCTAAAATAGACAGGACAATTTCTCCACTATCTGTGCACTGCTAGCTGCTAAATACAATAGGGGGCCTGATATCTGCACCACAGTAACCGAGATACCTACCCTTCTTCAAAAACACTACACTTTCGGCGAATTCAATTCTGATCCCTGTTTCACCTACACACTATTCTAAAAAAGCACAACACTTTGCTCGATGAGTATGCTTGAATTGAATTTTTTTTCACCTTGGATTGATATGGTCAAAATAATGATAGGCTCTACGTGCCTGAAAGTAATCAGGCAGACGAATTCTTGACGCGATCAAGTGGAGACGGAAGGATCATAGAATCAGGCAGCACAATTATTTTGTTCTATACATATAGACTATTCTCAGGCTGTTTGAATTATTATATTGAGAGTGGGAAAATCGGGTGCTCCTTCCTTCTAGTTGTATTCACTCCGTTCGAATTCACAAATTTCAATAGTCCCAATCCCTCTCCCCTTCTCCACGACCCATTACCCATAGTCCTGCTACCAAAACATCAAGATGTCCAACCCAGAATTCGGCTTCAGCACCACAGCAGAAGAAGTCGCCACAAACTACAGCACCCGTATCATTGGGCGTACAATTCTCGTTACCGGTGTCTCCCCGAACGGCCTCGGTATCTATACCGCCAAGGTCCTCGCTGCACACTCCCCGGCTCTTCTCATTCTCGCTGGCCGCTCTACTTCGACCCTCTCCGCGGCTGAATCAGAGATCAAGTCCACCTCCCCGACCTGCCAGATCAAACTACTCACTCTTGACCTGGGCTCGATCCGTACCGTGCGTGCTGCCGCCGAGGAAATCAATGCTTGGGAAGATGTGCCAAAGATTGATATCCTAATTAATAATGCCGGCATCATGTCTTGCCCGTTCCAGCTGAGCGAGGATGGAATAGAGAGCCAGTTTGCTACGAATCATATCGGGACGTGGTTACTTACCAATCTCCTCATGCCCAAAATTATGGCTGCCCAGGGCCGTATTGTTATCCTGAGTAGCATTGGACACATGTACGGGCCTGTTCGATTCGAGGACTGGAACTTTGCCGTAAGTCCATCACATGGCTGTCCCGTCTGTGGCATCACGGCGGAGTGAGAAGCTAATTGCGATTGCGGACTATATAGGATGGCATGGAATATAATCCAGACGTGGCGTACGGGCAATCCAAGACTGCGAACATGCTCTGTGCTATCTCCTTCGCCGAGAAGATGAAAAGTAAGGGCGTGTTGGCATTCAGTGTACACCCCGGACTAGTATACACAAACATCAGCCGACACATGTCCATTGAGGTACTGAAGGAAAAAGGTACATACACCTATCCTTTACCCCGTTTGCCTATAAACCGCAATCTCACCTCCTTTAGGTTTCATTGACGCCGACGGAAATCCCACCGACATTATGCCCGTCAAAACACACTCGCAGGGCACAGCAACCACGCTTATCGCTGCTCTCGATCCTAATATCACTGGCAGGAGCGGTGCATATCTTGCAGATTGCAAGGTTGACCACGACGATATGTATGCCGAGTATGCGAAGAGTAAGGAGAGCGCAGAGAGGCTGTGGGAGTTGAGTGAGAAATTGGTGGGGGAGAAATTTAGATATTAGATTGGTGGGGATGGAGAGATTTTATGTGTGTAGATGCGTGGTTATCGAGAGTTAAGTGTGGTAATAGCACAAAATTGATAAATGACAGAAGATTGGCAGCTATTCTAGTCTGAAAATTGACAAAGGAAAAATGTACAGTACAAAATTTCAATGTTATTGTGTATGGTATGCTAGAACCATTGTGATAGCTCGAGTATTGAAGCAAATACGCTTATCGTAATAAATTCGCCAAATTAGAAACCTTCCTCATCCTCATCTAGTAGAGAATCTATCCAGCAAAGATTTTTCGGCTCACCGAGAATCCTCAAAAATGTGGGTTTCAGCAGAGCAGGTCCGTTTGGAATCACGTCCTCGGGACGAGAATTTTTGGCGCTTCGGTGACCGCATTTTATATACTTGTCTCTTTCACGAATTTTGTTGACGCAAGACCTAGCATGGTGGAGACTTGTCACATTGTCATTACGAGTTATTTCGGGCGTGTGGAGGTTGTTTGGGCTATGCCGATGGATAAGCTGGTCAATTATCTTGAGGGCTTCCTTGTTCGGATCCTACCTCTGTGGACGAGCCTCCGATGGACTTGGCTTTTGTTATCAATGACCTGTTTTAGAACGACCTCGGTATTTGGTCGCAGGCTATGCAGAACGAAGAACTTGTTGAAATTTTGGTACACTTTGCTAGGAATAAGGAGACAGGTGGAACACATGAAGGCCCTGATTTCATTGAGGTGTGCTCGAGGTTCAGGCGGAGATCGTGGTCGCATCGTTGTAAGCTGGCTCAGAATAGCATGCTATTGCAGAATGGTCTAGCCCGATTTGTCTTACATTGCTTACACCCAAGGCAATTGAGGGATAGATAATCCATTTTTGGTTGCAAATGTACCGAATATATTTTACAAACGAACGCTAGGTATGTTGAATACTTAAGAACTCTTATTCTGGGGCTACTAAGAAGAAAGACTGCTTGCTGTAAGTATACATCCCGTGAACTAGAAGCGACGTTGTGCTCGAGATTTTGTGATATGTCCATGACCTTGGTTCATGGGCATAGTGCCTAAGAATGATCTAGTCGATCTGACCCTACCAAAATTTGTAGCATGCGTGACCGAATTGGGGTAGAGATTTAAAAGAATTGTTAAGAATCGACGAAAGATTGAAAGGTTTACTCTATTTCTAAGGCTGGTATGAACAATGGCATTGCAAGAAAGACGAGGAACCATTGGGAACCTTGGAGTTAAAAGTAGACGAAGGTAGCGAGAATCAGGCTGGCCTGCGGTGGGCAGGTAATACACCTTTGATCCCACTGGACAACGTCACAATGTGGATACTTCGACACGTGCTTGCTACGCTTACTCATGTGTGATAGCAGCATAGAGGTGGATGCTAGTGGGAGCTTAAGCTGTTATCGTTTTGGGAGCGGAATTGAGCCGAGGAGTTGGAAGTTTGAGTTGCAGACGCAAGCTCTACGACCTATCTCATTTCTACGCCTCGAAAGTCGTATCCGTTAGACGATACAGCTTACCATAGTCGTAGATAACTGTATGGAGAGTAGTTTAGGAATCTCTCGACAGACTTTTATCAGTCTTCGCCATTTGTTGACCTCCTCAATTCGACCTCTCGTCGTACTTCATTAACCGTCATTGGTATCTTCTTATCGCCCCACTTCTGCTTCTCAGCAGCCGCAAAGCTTTCCACGCTCAGAAGGCCGACAACCAAGAATCCCAGCTCTTCTCTGTCTGTATCAAATACTTCCCACCACTCTATATCAGGTAATTTGATGGCTACCTCCTTCGCTGCCAGATAGATCGCCGCAGACGCTAGGCACGGAGGCTGATGGGTTAAGTATAGAAGTTGTGGACTTAACAAGGCGGTGTTTAGATGTGAGATCGCTTTTTTGGCTAAATCGGATGCGCGTGGGTGCGAGAAGACGTCTAAAGCTTGAAGGTAGGTGACGCAGAGGATGTAAGGCAACGAGACTTGTAACTGGAAGCCTAGTGCATGTAGTATCTGCTGCTCGGTATCGAATAGTGCTATTTTCTGCCTTTGATATGTTCCTTCAGAGACAAAATACGCGTCTACATTCTTCTGCTGAAGTAGCTCTGACTCGACGAACGTTGAGGGGAAAGATTCGAGGTAGGCATACACGTTGATGATGCTTCGGGCAGACTTGGGAAATGCAGAGAGCTTGGTTATGAGGTATAGTGAGGCAGCTGAAACTTGCTATGGTCCGTTAGCATGGCTATACGGCTCATCAGTTCACTGGTATAACCCACCCCAGCACCATACTCGGCAAAACTACCTCCTTCAGATCCTACCCAGAACCGAGTGAACACAACAATCGCTTGTGCAATGACCTCTTGAGGTAGCCGGAGCAGGATGCCCGCAGCCTGTGTGAGCCTGGCTCCGGCGAAGCGGATCGAGTCCTCCAGATCGACTGGGATGCCATCGAGCTGCGAGCCTGAGGTTTCGAGCTGAGCGACAGTCGCCAATGGGTTTGCGAGGGGTGAGGTCTGCATAGTGCGGTCCGTGAGGGGTTCGTTTTGTTTTCTTGTACGCGACGGCGGGGTTTGTGGCAGATATAGGTTGGGTTATGGACGCGAGGTTGGCGTTGGACTTCGTGAGATGTCGCTAAGCTAGTCTTATTAGGGTTAAACCAAGCTCGAGGTCTCCTCTCCTAGAACCTCATTGCAATTCTTCAACTCGAATACTAGCGGGAGAGTAGAAGTATTGATTTGACCTACATTTCTCTGCCATATCCACTAGAACTTACTACACGTTAAGATTAGTTAAATTCGCTATCCCATGGTATGCGCCAGAAGCGACTATAGCCAAAAGCTACTGCAGGCAAAAGCTACCACCCCAGCAAAGGCGGTGAGATAGCTATACATTCACAGGCCATATACCACTATAGCTCTTCTAAATGCGGCTCAGTTGCATTCATGCTATCGATTCAATCATAAAACTAACTTTCCACATATCCATCGTTCAGCCCATAGCATCACCGTTGCCTCGTTTAATATTTGTCAAAGATGCAGTTTTACGCAGAGTATTTGGCATTTCCGTTTCGAGGCGTCACAACTATTATAAGGTAATTACCAATACGTAAATAGTAATAAAATGAACACACATATACCTTCTCGAAAGGGTGGTAGGAAACCCTCAAAGTGTTTCAGACCACTGTGTGATTCATGCATTACGCACTTAACAGATGGTATTATAACAGAGATGGTGTTGTTATAGCGTGATAGGATAGGAATAGGAAGGCTGTGAGCAACTTATGCGGATAAAGAATACGTGTTTCGCATTAATGGTGACGCAGCCAACCCGTGTGCGTGAAGCTGTAAACTGCATGTCGTTGTCACATACGAGAAAGAAGGAATATCGATCCTCGAGGAAGAGACAGAAAATGAGAAGAAAGTAGAGGATGTGCATTGAGGAGTGAACGAGTCAGTTTGTTCTACGTTGTTCGTGCGAAGGAATATGAGAGTAAAGATGGCGTAGAAGATTCAGAATAGAGGCGTATAGCATTCTACGCCACCACGGCACATCTCGCAAATCTGTACTTCCAAAGAAAAAGATTCACGCTTTTCGTGGATATGATGTGAATGATGTACTTTGATTATATTATATGCTATCAACGCAAATGAATGCTGCGTCTCCTCTACCATGAGTTAGCCATGAACAATGTTGTCAACCCTCAGAAACGCCCCGAACCCGCCATTGACATCAACGCATCTCCTTGTCCCAAGTTCCATGTACATATCTCTCAGCAACCGTCTCTCCACCACCACTCTACCCTCCAACTGCATATCTTCACTATGTTTCATACTCGGACCCAACTTCAGGGCAATTCTCTCCGGTACACTCGCTAGTAGTTCTCTGAAGAAGGCACGGAAAATGAAGTGTGCGGTCGACCAGTTGTTCAGTTCCACATGCGCCCAGTCATAGTATCTGGGGTGGAATGTAGGAATAATATGTAAGGACCTCACAGCAGGAAATGCGGCAAAGAACGTCATCCAATCGATGTAACTATTCATTCGTTGTGAATCTTTCAATTGGAGTTCGAGCTGCAGCTTGGTGATGCGGGAGTAATCCCAACCAAGTGGCGTATCAACCGTCGTCACCGGGAAGTTGTCCAGGGAGATGGCAAACCAGTTGTTTTCGTACATGTAATCGCTTGCTTCGTAGTGCAGAGCCCTAGAAGCTTGAAGGACGTTGAGATGGAGAATTGGCTCGTTGATGGCTTCTCTTGGAGCGATTGGTCGTTTCCCACTTTGGGCTCTCTTTTGGTTAAGTCGAATCCGCGTGCGTTCGGCCGTGGCACGCTTCTTTTGGCTCCGGAGAATGGCTTTGGCCTCGATGACTGGGGTTTTTCGTCCACGACGTACCACTAGGTAGGAGTACACGTGATCCCGAACTTCTCGAGGTAGACCGAAGAAGCGGAAGGACTCGAGACTTCCATTATGGGCTTGGTGTCGTGTGAATAATCTGCGTTCTAGATCAGCCCACTGGGCGAAACAAATCTGAGAGTCTAGAGCACATACTGTACATTTCGAGAGACATTCGGCGACATTATTCTTCCCGTTTTTGGTCGTTCGTCCGCCTCTGATATTGGCACAGTTGCAGGTTTTGCTGGCAACTCCTCCCTCTTACACTGCCGTTGCGGATTCCTTCGAAGCGCCATCATTGAGAGGTAAAATTGATGGATCTGGCAACAGTTAGATAAAGTCTTTGGCAGATTGCAGGACAGGGAAATAGTTGGTCCGTCATACCCGATTCAAATTGCAACAGCAAGCAACATCCTTCATTACCGAGTGCACAGATGGTGGACCCGACACACTATGAGTGCGCCTGTGTATTCTAACCATGGTTGCAATCTTGCAGTGACTTAGAAGACAAGCGGCAATCTTAGTATCCAGAGGGGCCGTGCGTCGGGTGAACCAAAGGCAGACTCGATGGGCAGAGAACGGCCATGTTGGGATATTTGAAGGGAGCATGCACTACATATCGAGTAGAGATTATCGCAACGGTATTTGAGAAACTCGCTTGGAGTAGCGATCCAACTAAGATGCAAATAAGGCCGCAGTGAGATGCGATATGCTTAAAAACGGTATTAAGACTTAATGTTTCAGACTTGAGATCTTATTGGCGATATTGGACGTCTTAATGCAACGGCACAGTAATAATAGAAACACGGCACCTATTCCGGATGTGTCATGGGGCTAGCCGTCTTCTCCTACCACTTTGGCATGCCTAAAGTACTTCATGCCCACCCAGGCCACGACCACCCATACCCAGGCCATCACCGCTGTGCATACTATCAATGCAGGATAGTACCCCGTGATCGGTAGCGTTGGATCGTCTTCTAGTTCAGGAGGAGCATATGGTGTCTCTCCCACGTCCCATGCCCAACTCCACACTCCAAGACATGAACCCATTCCCACAACAAATACCACCCACGTCGCGATGAGGACCACCCAGCCCCACCATTCTGTCTCACTGTAGTCCCACTCATCATCCAATGCTAGATCTGTCGGCGTATGTACTATGGTCAAGGAGGAGTGCGGATCGGCCCTGTTGGATCGTCGTCGCTGCAGTGAGGTGGCGGTGCTCAGAGGTTGTTGCACAGGATGGTACGAGGCACCGGTACTCGAGGCTGAAGGGCGGAAGAAGGAGAGGGAATCATCGTCATCGGTGGTGGATGCATATGGGCCTACTGGGCTGACGAGGGGTGATGTGAGCACCCGGGGCGTCGAGTGGTCAGGCCCGTCGTGGGAGTAGCTGCTGCTGGCCGTAGAGACAGAAAGCCTTCCGGTAGGCGGCCATCCGCTGTCTGAAGACGAATTGAGCGAAGGGTTTTCGTAGCTGAAGTGCCGCGGTGTGGTCTCGTCGTCGTCACCATCAGGCGAGGGCGGCGACAGGTCCATGTGGGCGTTGCCAGTGGCGGGCTTGGGTGCGCGGTTGAGCATCGAGTTGCGTCGTTTTCCTAGAATGGCTGTTTTTCTCAAAGAGCCCTTCCGCTTCCGTCCCTGGCTCTGGCGCAGGGCCGTTGCGATGGACAGCCCTCGCTGCTTGGAGCTCTCGTCTCCATCGCCTGCCTCGTCTGCTCTGAGCTTCGGTGGTAAGCCCGGCGCAGCCTCCTTTGCAGACGACGAGCGGAGGAACTGCAAGCCCCCAAGAATGCTGCCTGACAGGCTCCGTTTGTGGCCTCCTTCGCCGTTCTCCTGGTCTCTCCCCGTCACCTTCTGGTCCGAGGACTCACGGTGTAGTCTTGTGGTCGCGCCATTTTCCATCCTCCTTGGGCATGCAACCCATACAGTCGGCGGGCTGTAGTCAGCAGGCGCTTGTCATCATGCGCAATCGAGTCGGCAACACGCACGATGGGGATGGTGTTGAGGCGCGAGCACAGATTGTGTGGCCTTACGCCGTCAAAGCCACGACCCACACTAATTGGCCTGCAGCCCTCAGCCACCGGAGATCACCCGCACGTGTGTATCGCCAAACCGGGGGAGGCGCTCCCCCATCTCCCCTCCACCGTCGTTCGCCGAGTCACCTTCCACGTCCCTCTTCTCTGGCTTTGCCCATGTTTTAAATATCATCCACTCTTTACAGTCATTCCTTTGGTCCGTTCCACCGCCATGGCCTCCAACATGCCTCTGCCCGTCCCGCCCAGGACACCCACTCCACCTCCTGAAGAGCGCAACCAAACCGTTGGCCTCGGCTTCGAGAATCTCCTCTCCCCCACTAGGTTGGGCTTCAATCCCAATGCCTTATCTCCCATGTCTGCTACGTTTCCTCCCGAGCGCTATGGAACACTGGCACCAAACGATTCTCTCTCTGCGAGACCAAGTCCCAGCACTATATACAGCCCTACGAGCGCTACATTCCCACATACGCCTGTCAGCGCTGTGAGCGGCACCAGTGGAAACGAAGAAGCTTCGTTGAGTGGGTCGGAAAATGTGGGCAACCCGTTCAATTTCCAGCCAGTCCAGTATATGCCTGGCAAGTCGCAAGCCGCAACAAAACAAGCCGTTAGTATGGGCCTTGATCTCTAATACTCGCGTGTACTAAGTAAACCAGGACATTGGACGAAGACGCGGACACAAGTACAAGCACAGCAGCGTGTCACACCAAATTTTCCTCGAGCCTCCGCCCCGCGCGCCTCTCCAGCTCCCGGCTTCCCTCCCGATCCCTACGTTTGCGGAATACCGCTCGAGCATGTCCAAGGACCAAAACTTGCGATTAATATGGTGCTTTTGTCACTTGTTCATAGCGGGTCTTGTGCAATGGGGTGCGCATGAATCTCTAGCCCTCACAGTACTCTCCCGACTGCTGTTTTATGATGCTCTCGGAGCATTCCTCTGCATAGCCGTGGATGTGGGATCGAACTTTGAGGTCTGGAAGCGATCGACTATCCGCCATCCGTTTGGTTTCGAACGCTCAGAAGTTGTGGCTGGATTAGGGATGTCGGTTGGGCTTCTTTTCATGGGATTGGACCTTATTTCACATGGTCTAACACATGCATTGGAGGATAAAGGAGGCCACACATCGCACCATGCTCATGCCCATGAGCGTGTATCTCCCGGTAGCATTGACCTGGCAGCTTTGAGCGGGATCATATCCACCCTCGTTTCGGCAGTTCTGCTCAAGAACCACTCTCGTATTGGCAAAGTCATGAGGTTAAGCGCAATCGCAAACCTCCCCTCAGTGCTGAGCAATCCTTCTCATTTCCTCACCCTTTCATGCTCAGCACTGCTTCTACTCCTCCCACTCCTAAGTATCCAAATGTACGTCTGGCTCGACCGCACACTCTCGTTTTCCGTGGCCATTGCCATGGTAGCACTAGGTTGGATCCAAGGCTGGACACTGGGCAAGATGCTTTTGATGTCGTACTCTGGCCCCGGCGTTGCAGCCGTCATGTACGACATCGAGACCGACCCTGCCGTAAGCACAATTGAAGAGGCCAAGTTCTGGCAGGTGCACTATGGGCTGTGCCAGGCAAACTTGAAGTTGAGAGTCAGGAATATTGAGGAGATGGGAAGGTTGAGAGATAGGATTGGGAGCATGGTGAGGAATAGGTTGGGAGGCGGTTATGGTAGTGGAGGGGGGCAGAAGTGGGAGGTTTCTACCCAAATTACATTGGAGCAGGATTAGGGTGGGTTGGGGATTTAGTGTCGTAGATAGGTTGGAATATACCCATTTATGTGCTGATAGAAACGAAACGTAGTCTCGAATTTGATTTTGGGGCGGTACATTCGAGTATGTAGTCCACCGCCAACAGCCCATGGCCCCGTAGCATATTTGGATGTTTTGATTAGGAATCTGCTATGCTTCAAACTACATATATGAATATATACTACAATTGGCATCCCTTTTTTGTCGGCCGAAAACGCCACCATTTGCTATCCTTTTGATCGTAAGTCCATACTACTATTTGTTGTTGATACATCTAGACATAATCATGTCGTACGAGCATCCGAATGGTTAGTCCTTCGTAGGCTCGATATCATATTCGACATCGGTCCTGACAACGTATTTCGCACTCAGGACACCCTCCTTTCTTACGCCCGTTCCTTCATGCAACAGACTGCCCTCAGTCTCGCCATGCGGGAATAGAGCTATACTGCCTTGCACTGGCTTCACAGAGTACGCATTCATGGTTCCTTCTCGCGCGCTCGGGATGAAGAAGGTTGTTTCTCCCGCATCGAATTCATCGTTGAGATAGATTAGGAATGTAAATAGCGAAGACTGTTTAGCCGTTGGCGGTGACGAATCGTATATATAGGTATCCGTGTCCGAGATGCCAGAGGGCGGCCACGCACCATCTATATGCGCGCGGTATTCGGCGCCGGGTACATATCTATACACTCTGAATCTCCTATTCAAGCCTCGCACTTTCTTACCGTCAACTTGCTTTGGCACGAAGTCAGAGACTCGGTTCCAGAGCTTGGTGCAGAATGAAGTGTCTACGATCCAGTAGAAGTTGTGTGCAAGAATGCTGGACTCTTCACCTTCGGCGCGGAGGGGAGCGTCGGGCGTGAAACCAATAGTTTCAGCGGCAGCGATGATGGCGTCGCATTCCGAGGGTGCTAGGACGTCTTTGATGAGGTGGAGATTGGGAACTATTGGGTGGCGGTGGTGTGTCGTATTCGGCGGAGTTGGAGAAAGTGGAATTGCGTCCTCGCGGGACGCGTGCAGGATTGCAGGATGAAGATTCACTGGCTTACGCTGGAGGCCCGGCGTGGTTTCGATGATGCGGAAGGCGGATGCAGTGTTGGGAGGGAGAGACGCGAAGATACTGCGGTCAAGGACGCTATTGTAGACTGTTCGACGAGCAGTGCCGTCTCGGAGGTTCCATGTTGGCTGTGGTACAATTGGTCCGGACACGGGTGTCGACGTCTCGTTTAGTGTGTAGTCGGTTGGTCCTGTGAGTCGTAGTATTGCATCCAGAACTACTAGTAGCTCTTCTTCACGTTTCGTCCTCTTCGTTGCGGCTTCATCGAGTTGTTCGGCTAGTCCGCTAACCACATCCAGATCCCTCACCCATCTGCATAGCGCGCCCAGCTTCGGTATTTGTTTCCTAATTCTCATCTCTGCGAGCAGTATCCTCGCTTCCGTGTACCCTCCATCGGCCAACGCCCCGCTGATTCTTGCTGTGAGATTCGTGTCGATGGAGGCGTTGAAGCCCGTCGTACAAGCTTTGCCGAATTGATACACTGCTGCCCGAAGGTCTTTGCATGCTTTCGACTTTATGACGCTGGGGTTCGCAGCAAGCGTGCTCAGAGCGTCGACGGCGATTTCGAGGTCGTCGGGGAAGAGGCCAATGCTGGATATTGTCTTGGGCTTGTGGGCGTCTACGTCGGGAGGGGGCGTGATGTCCACAGGAGCCTTTTGGCGTTTAGAAGGGGCGTCAGGCTCCCGCGCGGTTTGCTTGCGCTTGTTCTTCACTTTGGCCATTGTTGAGGTTTTTTTGGCTGGAGGAACTAATCCCGGCGAAACGCGGGGAAGCGCCGTGCCGCACGGTGGCGGAGATGCGCAAGAGGTGGTTGCGCTGTTTGCGCTGTTTGCACCTCGGGAGTCATCACGTGACTCTCCAGTCGGGCCGATACAGCCCAATTGCCCTTTCACCACCAGGCGAAAGGCAGCTTGCTCAGAGTTTGATGCCCCTTAGGGGGATTACGTGACTATGGGTGATTTGGGCGCGCTTACTCATGCTTTGCGCCACCAATAGGCGCGACATTTCCCTCTGATATTGCGCAGTAGTCGTCGATGGTGGCAAATCTACTCCAGCGCTCGCACCCAAACGTACGTCTGACGGCGTCAGCAGTTTGCCTCTGCCATTATTGCCATTGTCCGCTGCTGCAACGGTGCGCGGCATGTCCTTGCCTGCCCGCCTGCCATGCGCACTCACTCGCACATCCACTGGCACATCCAGCCAGACATGGCCTCATCAGATGCCCATGCCACCCGAGACAACTGGCAGCCTCCCAGCCTGCGCCTGACGTTGGCCCTGTGGCCTGTCCCCTGCCTCCCGCCAGACACCCGCCCCCCCCTGAAGCGACAGCGTTTGCCGCACCGATCAACAGGCACTCAGCGCTCCACTGGGCTCACCGCTTTGGCCGTCTGGTGGCTTGACTCGTGCGCTGGGCAGTCTTCCCGCGCCTACCCAAGGTCGACGTGCTGCTCGCTGCTGCAGGTGTTCGCTGTCAAACCATCGCGCTCCATCCACCCACCCAATCCTCACCTTACAGCGGCCCCGCTGTACGCCGCCTGCATCGCTGCCCGAGTGTCTGCCAGCACCTGTGACCTGTAAGGCTGCCACGCAGGCGCCTGTATATACCCGCGCCCTCCAGGAATGCCCAGGGACCGACCCGAGCGCGATCCACGACATTTCTACGACGACTACTACTACGCTGAAGAGCCGCCCAGAGACCGCGAGCACAGGAGCCATCACCACCGCCGCCACCGCCACCGCGAGCATCACGACGAGTCTGCGACTGCCCGGCGTGAACGACGAGAGCGCCGCCGCGCAGACGAGGCCCGGCGACAAGCCGAATTGGACCTCGATGAATTGAGGGCTCGGCGGGAATCATACTATTCCAGGGCCGAACCCGAGCGGCGTCGCGAGCCCCAACGCATGGCACAGGAGATCCGCA
This sequence comes from Clavariopsis aquatica, assembly GCA_013620735.1. Lineage (NCBI taxonomy): Eukaryota > Fungi > Ascomycota > Dothideomycetes > Pleosporales > Clavariopsis > Clavariopsis aquatica. The sequence continues at coordinate 22,905 of JAAZQE010000062.1, forward strand.
TCGAAAGGGAGAAGGCTAAACCGCGGAGCACCCACAAGGAGGTGAAACGGAGTGGAACAAAGTCGCGGCGGAGGGTTGAGAATGACGATGATGACGATGATGATGATAGGAGCGACGACTATGTGTATGGCAGACCACAGTCCAGAGGCGCGGTGGAGGAAGCGCCCGCCAAGCGGTCGTCCCCGCGACGGAGGAGCGATGAGGGAGGCTCTAGCAGGACGGGTCACTCTCCACAGTCGGGCTCGCGATCAGCTTCGGTTCGGAGGGTAATAGAAGTTCCCAAAGTGAGCGGGTAATTTTCTCCAATCGCCTTGAGTCCGTCAGGCGGGGAATGCTAACTAGGTGCAGGAACACGTCGGTAAGAGACCCAAGCAGGGTCTACATGTCCACTAGACCAGCACTACGACGGACTAGCACTCTAAAGCTACCCACTGCCACCGCTGCTCCCGTGAGAATTCGATCCGTCTCTGTGAGGGAAGTCCCCTACGCTTCGCCCCAGCGAAGAAGCACTGGAGGCCTACTTGCGAATCTATTCAAGCCACCCGTCCGGGTACCGACACAGACTCACAAAGAATCTGCGAGGTACGTGTGATTTCTTTTTCCTGCGTATATCTGCGCTTTGCTAATGTTTTGGTCAGGGTCGACTGCCTGGTCTGCATGAACGACGATCTGCCTGTCCATAAAACCGTCAAACTTGGATGCGGCCATCGCATGTGCTACTCTTGCCTCAAACGCCAGTTCACACTCTCCGTTAACGACCCTCAGCATATGCCCCCAAAATGCTGCAATGCGGAACACATTCCCCTCAAATACGTTGAACGCCTCTTTGACGACAAGTTCAAAAAGCTGTGGAACAAGAAGTATCAGGAATACACGACGGGGAATCGATTGTACTGTCCTACCAAAGGATGCGGAGAATGGATAAAACCGGGGAAAGTGCGAATGGACATGACATACGGTAGAAAATATGCACGTTGCAGACGTTGTCAGACCAAGGTATGCGTGTCGTGCAATAGCAAGTTCCATACTCGTAGAGAGTGTCCCAAGGACGACGAGACAAACAGACTCGTGCAAATGGCAAAAGATCAGGGCTGGCAGAGGTGCTACAGCTGTAAGGCATTAGTTGAGCTGAAGGAAGGCTGTAACCACATGACTTGGTAAGTCACCCCTTTTCTGGGCTTGGAAGCCAGCTAACCACTTGACAGTCGTTGTACCGCCCAATTCTGCATGGTGTGCGCCTTGCCTTGGAAGACTTGCAACTGCCCATGGTTCAATTATAGTCACATTAATGACGAGGACCGCTTGAACGACATGCGTGTCCCCTATATCCCACGCGAGGAAATTGTCGAAGTTGTAGAAATGCCTCTCGACCATGCACCTCCACAAGTGCGCCGTTCCAGCACGCGCATTCGACAGAGGGACGATCGAGATATGCAGCGTGCAGACGAAGCCCTCGCAGCCCATCTTCAATCGCAGCTGAGACTCAGTTCTGCTCCCATTATTTCCGAGGCCCGCCGAGCAGATCCGGCCGCCCACGTTTATGGTTTCGGCAACTCGGGGACTCATCACATAAACGAATCATACACGGTCCGTCCTTTAGCGACCTCAACAGCTCGAACGACTGCACACCTGCCTACGTCCACTCGCTTTTTCAGCCGTCGTCTTGTCCCTCCCCAGCCAGCTCCGGCGCCCGTACCCGTTCGCGCGCCCCACCGCTCTTCGGCACCCGCTGTAAGCTCATCCACCATGGCCGGATTGTCTCGCGACGGAACCAAACGCGGAGCAAACCGAGTTGGGACATGGCTCAACCACATCGAATTGGATACAGAAGCAATAGCTACCGCTCCAAGATTCGTCGAAGTAGACGACTGGAGAGTAGAAGGGTCGATGGTTGGAATCGACTAGACATGTGTTGATTCTGTGGTTATATTGACCATTATAATGGCTTTGCATATAGTAATTTTTAGGAACGGCAGGCTTGATTTGGACGATGGAAATTTTGCACAAGCTCTAGACACCCACTAGCTTGAGCTACGCATCGAATTGGAGGGTCATTCCTCCTGCATGCCGGGCAAGAATTTGAAGAGCGGGTAAGAGGGGGGTTACGATGACGTGCGACCAGGATTCACTCACATGCCCAGCGCTCTGGCTTGGCCATGTTCAAGATGGTGACGTCATCTGCATGAAGGCGTCCCCAAGCTCCTCCATACTCTGGATGCACCCCTACTTTAGTTTTACCTTACCACGACATCAGGGCTGCGTTCTGTTCTCTAACCACAACTCGTCTTGCCACCGATTCCATCTTCCAAAACAGAGGGCTTCCATTGAAGCTGGACGTTCTTCAGTCGCCACAACATATCAACGGGGTCCTATGCCACCTCTCCGCATAACTATGTTTCGCTCTCAAATCCTGCGGCCTTTTCTCCGTGCTCCCCAGATAGCACGTACCCAGACACGCTTCGCTACGCAAGACTATGGCAGCGGCGAGGGCAGCCCCGAAGGCGAAAGACCTCAAGAGCAAGGGAAAAATCCGAAGAGCCACATGGAGCATCCCGGGCCCGATGCACCAAATGTAGGAGGGAGGAAATCCTCTCCCTCGGCCTCGCCATCAGAGTCAGAGTCTCCGTCAAAGGGAAAGGGAAAGGAGCCGTCAATTGGCGAACACAAACACGACGGCGTCAAGACAGAGGGCAGGGGCAAGCCAGGCGCAAAGCCCAAGATTCTCGATGAGGGTACGCCAGTCGAAGAGAGCGAGAGCACAAGGCAGCACAATGAGGAGATGAGTAAGAGGAAGAATAAGCCGCACGAGCAGATTGGGTAGAAATAGGCATGCCATGGGTGTGGCTGTGCATGATGGAGGTATACTGTACTGTACATATTCTGTATTATAGCTCCTCGGAGGAGCATCGTGGGAGAGTTTGGCGGGTCAATTGTTGTTCCCAAGCTAGAATCCAGAAGTGGTCTCAAATGAAAACTTCCGAATGTGGTTGACATGTGTTGTGGCGACTGTTGGGTTGTGATGTCACAGGCTTGGCGTGGTAGGTACTGGTAGGTATGTCTCGTAAAACGGGATCGGGATGCAGAAAGCAGAATTCCATGATGATGGCCGATGCAGCGTGTATACACACACCATACACACACACACACACGCACACAAAGGCGGGCAGCACCAGCAGCGCCAGCAGCCAATGGACGTGCTGGATGGAGTCATTGCAAATTACAGGCGCGACCTTGTTTGCGCTGCACTCGCACGTACACCAACGCCGACGTGACTACTACGTCACGACCGCACCTTTCCCTTGTCCTAAAAGCCACGCTCGCCGCGCCTGGTTCTGGTTCTACCTTATATTTGCCTTTGCAAACCCTCGTCCGCCTTTTCTATCCATATTGCCTTTACATCCGCCCCATACTCCGACTCATACACTACTTCGACTGCAATGAAATTCTCCCTCGCCTCCACCCTCGTGGTGGCCCTCGCCGCTCGAGGCACTGTTGCTAGCACATGGTTCGGCAAGCCTGGTGCGTACTGTATGCTGTGCATTTTTCTACCCCTTCCAGCCTCTGTTGTTCGTTGTCTTGCTACCATGTTTCGTTTCCGAATCAAGGCTTCACTTTGACCATGAAAACTGGCAACAGCCCCCCCTGATACAGACATTTCTCCGCTTTCGACGTCACTCAACTCTTCAAAAGCCCATCGCTAATTGCAAGTAGTATACAACAAGTGGCATGAGACGGAGCTTGAGCGATGGCTCTCGGATCATGACGTTCCCTACCCCAAAGCCTCCGACCGCAAAGATCTCGAGAATCTCGTCAAGACCAACTGGAACGACAAGGTTGTAACTCCCTACAACAGCTGGGATGCTCAGACTCTCCAAAACTACCTGACCCTCAAGGGTTACCAAGTAAAAGAAGGCACAGAGAAGAACACACAGAGCCTGGTTGAGCAGGTGAAGGGATACTGGTCCGAGACTGAGGAGTCGACAAATCAGGCATACGCGAGCATCCGCGATTGGATCTTTGATAGGTACTCATTCCTACCACTTCTCTTCTATTCCGTATATTAATCAATCGCAGCTGGACCGACTCCCAGCTCAAGGCCTTCGCCGACAAGCACGGCATTCCAGTTCCCCAACCCCGCCAACGCGACTCTCTCCTCAAAGTCATCCGCGAGAACTACCAATCTGCCGCCAACAAGCTCTCAGAGACCGCTGCCTACCCCGGGGACTGGCTCTACGCTTCTTGGTCTGAATCTGACCTCAAGTCTTGGTTCGACGAGCGTGGCTTCAATGTTCCCCAGCCTACTACTCGCGACAAGCTGATTGCTGCTATCCGTCGCAACTCTCGCCAGGCTAGCCTAAACCTTAACGCTGCTGTGTCCTCCGCTTCTTCGTCTGCCGCCGCTGCAAAGTCAAGTCTCAGCAATGCCCTTCTCGACTCATGGTCCGACAGTCAAATCAAGGAGTGGGCTGACAAGAACGGGATCAAGGTTCCCCAGGGTTCCAAGCGCAACGAACTCCTCGCCCTTGCGCGCAAGCATCGTGCTATCCTTATGGGCGATAACGTTTCGGCTACCGCCACCAGCGTCTATGGAGCTGCTACATCCAATGCCAACAGTCATTATACTCAGGCTACCGCTGGATTCGCCGACTACACTGATTGGATCAAGGCTCAGCTCGGTATCGCGACCGGCTACCAGGCCAGCGCTAGTAGCATATCTAAAAGCGCTGCTAGCGCCGCCTCTGTTGTCTCCTCATCCGCATCCAGTGTCTCGTCTGCTGCCTCAAAATCCGCCCAAAAGGGCTACGACGCTGTCACCGAGAGCGTCAGGAAAGCCTCCGACTACGCCAAGGAGGAGTTGTAAATCCTAGGTTTCTTCCATGGAGCGGCAATGCAATACTCAAGCCATAGTCTCATTCTCAGATGTGGCTGCTTAACACACGTAAGCTTTTGATATCAGCCTTCCCAAAAGGTGGAAGAATGAACGGATCGAACCCGGTATTTGAAACCCAGGTTCTTGTAACAGTAAATTTCGAATGATATTCCTTGTGGGTTAGAGCTCTGTGAACGAATTATCCATGGCTCTTGTCTGGGGTTGAAAAGGTGGTGATAGGGGGTTGAAGGTGATTTTCCTTCGTTGGCGTCGTAGATAGCAAAGACTAAGAATGAAATGATATGCCTTTACACGATTTCCAAGTAGATATCTACTAATGATGTGCTAAAATGGTTGCGACCTGATCTATTTTCTATTATGGCTTGTCCCATATTTACTTCTGCATCCACAAGACTGAATGCCAGGAATCACTTTTGTTTAAGGCATATAGCTGTCAAAGGAGCACCTCAAACTCTCTCTAGCAACCACGGTAGGCCTTTACAGCTATAGTGCTAGATTGTGTTTCACAATATGTGTTTATAAAACCAGGGTTCTTCCTGCATCCTGACCAGTGCCTTTGGAACTGATTAGGTACCAAATCACAGATACGGTTTAGCTTAAAGTTTTCGATTTGTAATCAATCACCTTCATCTAAATCGAAAATGTCGCATTTGGCAACCTCATCGTATGTTTTATGAGGAGCTAGACACATTACATACTACGAAGTGTCTTATACAAAGAGGGTTTGTGTTTTTTGATTTCAAAAGGAACCCCCATTACTTACCGAATATACAGGCAGATTTCATTTTAATGGCTAGCCAAAATGGCGCTGGCAAGTCATCCCCTGAAGAAATCCGCAAGAGGCTTAATCCAGGTAGGCTATATCATTAAAAGATGATTATTCTGTCCCACCATTGAGCTTTCCAACAGGTGACCGATTTCAATTCATTTCCGTCCGAAATCCAGATGATGCGGAAGATTGTACAGCGAGGCGTAAAGCCCGGTCGCATGCTGTAGCGCGAGGCCTCGAAAACAAACGCAAGGTTCAGCAAAAAACAGGTCACAATTTCCGTATAGTGGTATTGAAGGATGGTCATAGCCAATCTCTGAGAAAACCCAAACTCAACCAGACTGTTGTTGCGTCACCAAGCTTTTTCGCCACAGGTGCGATCGATCTGTTCCAAATGCTTGCTGCCGAGTCGCCGAGACTACGCTCACTGCATAACCACCGTAAGGAGTTAGCAAACTCGCAAAGTAAATAGGAGAGGCTTACACAGAATGAATGGTTCAGATAAGGCCCAGTGCACTATTGAGCCAATCTTTAGCGTTTCAGATGAGCTTGTGCTGCAGAACTTTAGCCCAGTTCTCCATAAAGGGCCAAATGATGACGCTCTTTTGAGTGCTGTCATGCTCACCTTTGCCTTTAGAATAACGGCAGGTAACATCGACTGCGAGTGCATCAGGTACCAGAGTGAGGCTTTGCGTTCCATTCGTCAAAGAATGAGTTCCTTGGACAAAGCCACCTCAGAATCGACACTAGGCGCCATTCTATTACTTGCCGGTATTGAGGTTTGTATTTCTTTTTCCTTCAATTTCCCTGACTGTGGTCACTATGTAGCTGCAGAAAAGTTGACATTTTTATACAAAGGCTAGGCTTGGAATGCCTCGCAGAGTCCAGCTTCATATGGGAGCAATACAGCAGCTCCTTAAGCTGTGTCGAGTAAATGGTGTTAATTTGAGTGATAGTATCAAGCGAGCCATCTTCTGGTGAGTACCAATGCATTTCCTTCTTGACCGACCATTCTTACATCAATTAATAGGCAAGATTTGAATTCTTCGGTCATGACTGGGTCCAGTCGGGTTGTTGATCACACAACCTTCTCCGAGCTACGATGGAGGAGAGATTCTCGCTACTCAGATCTTTTTATTCTGCCACTTGGATTCCAAGCGCAGTCCCACTTACTAGGCGAACAATTCGTAGAAGTGCTCAAGGATGTGTATGCTTTGCAATGTATCCGGGATTCTACCTTGTTCGGTAAAGAAGATGAAATTCCCATGGCACACATTGATAATCACCAAGCATCCATTCAGTCTAGACTCGTGAGCTTGCTGAGTCGTTCTTCTATATCTGAGTGTTGTCATCTAGCGGCATATCTCTGCTCAGCTATGCTTCGCTGCCAGATCTGGCGTTCTTCGACTGTTCCCGTAAGTCAACGAAACGAAGGGGGAATTTGCTAACCTCGGTTCCTTCTTGGATTGCGCTGACATTGGATGTCATACACAGTCCCACCTTTCATATCATCTTCTATGCAAACTTCAGCAAGCCAATGACGATCTTGTATGGGATCACGAACCTGCGTTGTTAGCTTGGCTCCTACACATAGGAGGAGCTTTTGCACCAAAAGGAATTATACGATCGGAGTATATAATACTATTGCGTTTGAACAGCAACACTAGGTTTCGAGGCCTGTATAATTCATGGCCGGAGTTGCTTGATGTCTTAAAGCAATTCATTTGGTCGGAAAAAGCGTTTATGGCACAGGTTAAGGCATTCTGGGAAGAAAGTTCGACTGCGTTAGTTTCAAATATCTGAACCCTTCAGAACTATATTGTAGTTTGTTGAAGAAATCTGCTCTTTAGGGAGACTACACGATTAAGAAAATAGCTCAACCTTGGATGACGTTTACCTTACTGGTTATGCTAAGTTCTTGTTATGAGAATTATGATTCTTTGCAAAATGGTAGAACTTTGTTGATAATTATTCTAATTAGCTTGATCAACCCTGCTATTTGTAATCGGCTGCTTATTGCACTGATGATGCGGTCCCTTAGCGTAGAAACTGGTGGGTCATTATGATTACTGATTGGTTGAATTTATCCGCTTTCCCGAATTGGAAGTATCTCTGTCCCCTTTTGGGAGGTATCTCACGATCCTGATTGGAGGCGTCTCTATTCCCTTTTGGGAGGCATCTCGTTGCCTTTATTGGTTAGACCTGCTCTTGCATGGGCAAATCGTCCTTTGGACGACAAGTACAAATACTTGGATAACCTCCAATTCCAAGTACCCAATCCATTATTTTTCTGCCCTACCAAGAAAGAGTGTTCGGAAATTCTTTGACCATGTCTCAATCACGTCTTTTCAAAGATCTTAAGATCGGCGATGTGGAAGTGAAACATCGCATCGGAATGGCTCCCCTCACACGCCTCCGAGCTACCGACGACCGAGTACCGACTCCGTTGATGAAGGAATACTACAGCCAACGGGCAGCTGTGCCAGGCACCTTGATTATTACAGAGGGAACCTTCATATCGGCAACCTGTGGTGGCTTCACCAACGCACCTGGGCTCTGGCACGAAGAACAGGTTTCTTCCTGGAAAGCTATCGTCGACGAAGTCCATAGCAAAGGATGCTTCATATTCTGTCAGCTGTTTGCCATGGGCCGAGCTGCGGACGTTGAAGTGGCTAAAAGGGAGGGCATTACAATTGTAGCGCCTAGTGCTATTCCGATTGAAGAGGGTGCTGCAGTACCAAAAGCTATGACCAAGGAAGATATCAAACAAACGGTCCAGGACTTTGTAGACGCATCGAAAAACGCTATCAGGGCGGGGTTCGACGGTGTTGAGATCCACGGTGCAAACGGCTATCTCCTCGACCAATTCCTTCAGGATGTCAGCAACGAACGCCAGGACGAGTACGGGGGGAGTATAGAGAATAGGTCTCGTCTTCTCAACGAAGTTATTACGTCTGTCGTTGCTGCTATCGGCGCACAACGCGTGGGACTCCGCCTGAGTCCCTGGAGCACATTCCAAGGCATGAGAATGCAGGATCCAATTCCGCAATTTTCTGATCTCATCAACAGAGCTTGCCAATCACACATAGCATATCTACACCTCGTGGAGTCGCGCATATCCGGTAGCGAGGACTATATCGGACACGACCGGCTGGACTTTGCGTACAATCTCTGGAATGGTCCGCTCCTTATTGCGGGAGGGTATACGCCTCTCGAGGCTCAGAAGCTCGTTGACGAGTATCCAGATAAAGATATCGTGGTTTTGTTTGGTCGGTATTTTATTTCTAATCCGGACCTTGTATATAGGATTAAGGAAGGGTTAGCGTTAAGTGCCTATGATCGAAAAACATTTTACGTCTACAAGTCGCCGGTGGGGTATTCGGATTACCCTTTTAGCAAGGAATATTTGGCAACCGTCTTAGAAACGTCCAATTGACTGGGTTTTGGAAACGTAGCATGGCTGCAATTTAGAGGCAATTGTGTTGAAAATGGGTAGATAGATCAATAAATGCGGAAGTTGCACAATGTTTTTTTTGGAATCACATAGCCTCAAACACTGACTACTGTGGTAATTGGACTTTGGTGGTTGATGGATACTACTGTGTGAGAAAGATGCGATATCATAATTATTCCCCAAGGTGTCTGAAATAAAATTTTAGTTACCCTGCGTTAGGTGAGCACAAAATATATTAGTCAAAGTATCATATATTAATTCTTAGCCTCAATAAATAATGGTGGAAGAATTCATAACGACACAGCAAGGGTAGGAGATACTAGAGCTAGGGAGATGGATTCGTAAAAGGGTGACTAATGGATACAGGTGTGCATAATACATTTGTTTGTGTCTGGTTTTGCGGAGGCTATATTCATGCAGAATTTACAGGCAATTGACTAGATACTGCTTTATTGTAGAGGTTTCCCACTCATAGGTGCATACCTAGATGAAGAGCGTATGTATTAGGCATTATACTATAAGCTATTCGGCAATAAAACCTCTGTATGTTGAGATCGCCTTCCGTGATTGATCTAGTATATTGAATCTATGGCGTATAGGTAATTCCAATATGTTCCAAAAGACCAGACGAGGGTCGCAAAGTCCCGTGATTGTTGTAAAGGCTAACTTTACTACTCTAAATTGTTTCAGCATTACTTGAAGAGGAATAGACTATGGAGACATACTCATGGTGTGGCCATTAGTTATCTAGGTCAGGGATGGTCCCAGTGTATTAAAAGAGCTCGTTAGTGGCTTATTATGTTTTCTCTTTCAGGCCTCAACGAAGAGAAACTGCCCAGCCACAGCCCCAGATATGATGAGAACAATGGTAGCCCACTTGTTAGTGAATTTATACAGGATAGCCAAAGCAATAGTGAAGAGCACTGCAGCTATACCAGACTGTGCTGCCTTGGCAATGGCAAGCTCCACTGGTTTTTGTTCAAACTCCCACTCTGAACCCTGAACACTTGACCTGAGAATTTGAAGGGCGATTACAGCAATGACGCCAATTACAGAACCACATAGGCCATCGAAGAAACTGGCGAGGAACTGCATGGTGTTAGTATCCGGCGTCAACCCCTCGAGAATCACTTTGAAATTTTCGGTACATACCTGGTTGTGAACGAGTTTCTCTAGCAGTGAATGGCCCGCAATCGTGAATAAAAAGCACGGGAAGAACATGCCTAATGAGATGACCACTGCTCCCGCAAATGCTTTGCCGAGTCCACCGTCGACAAGACCGCCCTGAAAACCAACAAAGGTAGCGAAGATCACGAGAGGTGCCGGTAAGACATTCCCAATTGCGATGCAATCGATGAAAACTCTCTGAGAAAGCCAGGCACCTTTCAGGACTGCTTCCACTTGCACGAATGGAATGGCAGTGTATGCACCACCAAACGACAAAGATCCTGCCACAAGACCAAGAACGAAGAGGTTGATGAGTGATGGTGTCTTTGCTATGCCGAGAGCTAGGGATAGAGGAGATGGTACCCCTCGGAAGACGACGTAAATGGCATATCCAACATATTGCAGAATGAAAAGTGCAGCAGCTGGGATCCAAAGTCGACGAGCAATGAACATATATATCACCCCATATAGGCCGAGGGAGATGAATCTAGATGAGTATGAGATTTTGAATATTCTTCTAGGATAAAATGGTGACTCACATATTGAGGCGGAGAGCTGTGTTGATGGCTGTGCAGATGGCTGCGATGACGAGGAAAGGATCCACCTTTTTAGTGCCATGCTTCACAACCGAGTGATCTGTGATCTTGTGGGTAGCTTTGAATATCTGTTTCTCTTTAGTAATCTCATTTAGATCATTGATCAGAATGCTTGGTCTTTTCTTACCATCGCAGCAACAATTGGTTGCAGTGCCCGGAAGCTAGCGTTGAAGTACTTATTCTCGAAGCCAGCCAAAGAGTACAGGTAACTTGCGATTAACATCAAAACAAATCCAGGCAAAATAAAAGCCAATCCAGCAACGATACCCCCAAGGCGTCCAGCACTCAAGCAGCCAAAAAACATGCAGAGCTCCGCGGCCTCTGGTCCAGGGAGGATCTGATACACTGCAAAGACTCTCTGGAACCGTGCAAGTGTAATCCATTTCTCTTGAATCACGAGCTTCTCTTTGATAAGAGCGATTTGAGCAACAGGGCCACCCCAAGCAAACAGACCGAAATTGTAGAAGAAGTACCAGAAGAGTCGTAAGAGAGAGAGCTGAGGCGCATTTGAGGTAGTAAGATCGTTGTCATCGCTGTCGAGGGAATTGTCTGATTGGGCTATCTTAGAAATCTCCTTTGTTTCCTTCGTATGGTCTGTGGAAGGTACGGCCTCGATGTCCACAACATTTGTCCTGGGTATAGTTGGATTGGGAGTCGGATCTGCCATTGCTAACACGAGTGATCTGTGCCGGTAGAAACAGAAACAGGAACTGTACAACCGATAGAAAGAAAGAATATAAGTGGAAGTGATTTCAAGACTATGCTAACTTTCAAGACATGTCGAAGATTCTTTAAATATTTCCAAAACAACCCAAGAGATAATGGGCTGGACTGAGGGACGGACAGCACGATGGTGATTGGTTAACACAAGCAGATCTAGATGCCCATTGAAAAGCCAAGACCTGGATTCGACCAATGACTAGCTCGCTGTCCCGGGACTCTCGCATGGGCATGCAGCCACATTTGGCCCGTGCTTGGATCACGACTTCAGACACCCCCACCGCATGCTAGCTCTTCATTATGCCAACCTATTTTCAACACGGAAAGGAGTAACGCCTTGTGTAGCTACGCCACGGTATAGCAAGAACTGTAGTATATTGAAGTCCTGTGCTGTTAAAGTTTTGACGGAACCGGTATGTCGGGTGTCCCACAACAGGCGGTGAGTGCTGTGTTACTTCTCATGCAACCAATCCCATAGGGAAATTAATTTCAACCTCCAGGATATGAGCAATGACCGCGCTTCCCGTTTGAGAGATAACAAGCGCCGACATCGTACTCGTCAGAAGGAGTACTTGTTGGATCTCGAACGCAGATTGGCACAGACACGTGAGCAGGGGATTCAGGCTACGAAGGAGGTGCAGCTTGCGGCTCAACGAGTCGCGAGAGAGAACGCCATGCTGAGAGACCTGCTAGCGACTGTAGGATTCACCAAGGATGGCATTGAAAATTGGTTGATGGGCGGAGGCCACCGGGATAGTACTGCACTCAGCCAGCTAGTAACGCTGGCAAAAAGTAAAGAGAAGGTGGTGTTAGCATCTCCACAACAAACAAAGAATGTTGGGGATTCGGATTTCAGCAGTATCAATATCTCCGAAAATGGAAATTTGAACGAGTCATCTCCCGTTCAGGCGGGTGCGAATAGAGAATCTCAACCTAGAGTGTCTCTGAATTCGACCGAACAACTAAGGCAGCAGACGCCCGAAATATCTCCAAAAAAATCTTGCACAAGCTCCTGTACAAAGGCTTCTTTAGTATCTGGAAATCTCAGTGCGAGTAGAGGTCCATGTAAGGTTCTGACTTTGCTTGCTGAGAACCCAGCTGCCGATATCACGCAAGTTCATCTTTCCTCAGATATAGAGAAGCAACTTGTCGACAATGGAGAGTCGAAACCATGTACTTCTGAGGGCGTGGAGTGTTCAACTGCTTATAAAATGCTGATGCAATATGCCACCAGCGAGGATAAGAGGGATAAAATCGCCGTAGCTCTGGAAAGCGGATGTACACCGTCAGCATCGGGTGGATGCAAGGTAGACAAGAGTGTTGTATGGAGAATATTGGATGAGGAATGTACATGAAATCTGTTGGTCAGGCTATGAAGGCCTAATTCTTCTCCAAAATTACTTCTAATCTTTTCAAACTACCTGATGTTGCGTTTCTCGAAATTTTATGTAAGGTTTTGTACAAATTGGGTTGAAAGAAATAGCACTAGTCTACACGTAACTCTTAAAAATGGTGGCTTGAGATAGCAGAGCACGTCCTCAAATTATGTGCCATATTTTTCTCTAACGCCTACCAGGAAACTCTAGGTGATATGTAGACTAACCAAATTAGCCCTCCTGAACCTTCTCATATCTATTTATAGTCTTTTGCTTTCGATTCTCCTATGATGCAATCATGAAAATAAGTAGTAATCATGCAACGAGAGAGACCTCTTAATATCAGCAATGAACTAATCCCTTGTATTCGTATTAGCGGGATTGTAGCTAAATAACCCATTTTCTATCCCCATCATGATCTCGCTAGTATGCATATAGATGAAGATTGCATCTAGGACAATTCCTATTCCACCTAATTAACAAGGTAAAAATTCTATTCGAATAAAGAAATTTATCCTGGAGCTTTGGGGGCAACCTGTGAGGTAAAAGATTGTGATTTGTGCAAATCAGCACAAATTGTACAAACGCTGGTGTCCGCCCCAAGTTTTCACGTTCAGAGTACTATTGCGCGCCTATTGTATTGGTCGCACAATATGTCGCTCCTTTGTTATCCCCCCTGGCCTTTTTCTCCGTATTCTTGTTCTATAGTTGTTCTATTGTCCTGCCTCAATAGCATTGAAACATTTCATTATACTGTTTCTATCTTATTGTTTTTCTTATTGTCCCTTAAAAAAAGGCTTTCTCACTTCCATTGTTGAAATAAAATACAACCGCAACTCCAATTATGAAACACTCATAGCTTTTCCATCTTTTCTCTAATCCCCATCCTTCTATCATTGTGTAAGCATCATTTTGCGCTGACCCTATTTCAAAATCGTTTCTGTAATCTTCCATCTGCAAGCGGCGTATACATAGGATATCCCTCTGGATCGATCAAAATTTAAGCCTGTGTAACATCTGTGTCCTATTGGATTATTCTCAACATGGCACCAACTCTCCGCTCGTCCACTCGGCCTGCTGCAACTCCTGCAGGTGGCTCGCCATTACAACAAATTCGCAATGCTAGAGTGCCCCGTGTGTCCAAAGGCTGGCCCTTGAACTCAATTGGAATTCGTAGCAAAGGCCTTCACCGTGGCTTTACAAACGCGTGCTATCGCCGAGAAGCCATCAAATCGTTCTTGCATATCCCTCGCTTTTTGAACTGGATCTCAACTCACAATTCACCCGATATCAACGGTGTGATTACCTACTCTTGCTCATACGCCAATTCTGACGATTGTCCCATTTGTGCTTTCAAGTTCGTAGTAGATCAGTACTGGCACAAGACTTCTCCGCTGCTCAACGCAAAAGTAGCGATTCTTGACAGGGCTATCTTCTCTCTCAACCTTCCAAATCCATGGAACTTCTCACAAAATACACAAGAGGACACCTTAAACTATACAACCCACTTTTCCACTGCACTATCAGATGCTGGAATCCTACAACCGGGCTGGCAAGAGGAGAAAGAAGCACTATTCAACATCGACATCGTAGCTAAGGACATTTGCAACCTGTGCGGCAATACAAACCTGCGGCATCTAGGGAGCAGTGATAACTTGCCTTTGGCTATAAATCAAACTGGAATAGATTCTGTGGTTGATGCTACACGGAGGAATTTCAGCCCCCAGACTATTGGATTCAGTTGTAGCGTACCGGGCTGCGGAAGTTGGTTTCATACTAGGACGTCGAGAATTGAAGCTGGCCCTCAAATCTTGAAGATACAATTGCTGATTATTAACGGAATTACTGGCCATAAGCTACCGACTACTGTCGAGATCCCAAAATTTCTCGACCTTACAGCATACCAATCAACTATAGGGCACCGACTAAAATATCGCCTCCAAACAGTCATCGCTCACAGAGGACGTACAATAGATGCTGGACACTATATATCGATAGTTCGAGGGCCACAGGGGCACTTCAAGACAAATGATGACCAGGTGGAGAAGGTAACGGAGCGGGAGTTCTTGAGTTCTCCGTATTATTGGTCAACGGCGAGTGCTGGTGTTGAGAAAACGAAGATTTCCAAGAAGATTAGGGATAATTTTGACCCGTATTTGCTAACCTTCGTGAAATTATGAAAGTGTATATTAAGTTTTGTTAGTATTTTGAGCATGTATAGTAGGCGTTACAGGTATTAAGGTTCAATTACAAATTAATCACCACTTCTCAATGAAGAAAAAAGAAAATAAATGCAGTTTTAATTGAGATACAGTAATATATGCTTCTAAAGAAAGATTTAGATGGTTTAGTAGCATCTCAATGCTTTTATTTGACATATGCGCTGCCACCACGATCGCACAAATGTACGCTTCCCATACTAGTCTACTTTACCCTTACCATCCTGCTCCGTCTCCTCATTGGTGTACACTAAGGCAGAAATGCATTTTTGACACACCGTAAATCTAAACGAATCACGATTCTAGATAGGGAGGTGATTTGAAGACTAGATGCAGATGGTCATGATCAAAAGAGACACAACTGAGTTAGGTTGGAGGCTGGTAGCAGGAAGAGCGAAAGGCCTGTCCCTAAAAGCATATAGCAGCCCATATGTAGGATTCATATTTTTGCTCTACCCCAGAAGGAACGTGTAAAAGAGGCTTTCAGGAGCTCTAAGAGAATTCAACGCTACACTATTGTTAGCCCAAGACAGTGGAGATTGGGAAAGACAGGAATGAATGCTAAAGAGAGGGAATTACCTCACATTTGCTAGCTTCCCCGCAGATCTTCGGATATTGCCACATCAGCCACTGCGCCAGAATAGCAAGGGGACATCCAAACATACCTAGCACCCCACTTTTCGGCGTGAATGTAGCCGCCTAGATACCCATCGCTCCTTAGAATATGCCTGGCCGGGCGTTTAGTCGTTAGTCTGCACGACACGCGCCTCATCCGTTGGAGAGGGCCTGAATCACATTGAAATTTGACGTGTTATCTAACCGACACATAATTACCCGGTAATCAACAAGCTGCAAACGAAGCGTCTTTCAGGCCGGTGCTTCCCAATTTTGGGGGCAAGGCTTTCATTATGCGAAAAGATCAGCGTACGCTGATACCCACACCTGACTGGTGACCCTGGACCTACCCTCATTGGAAAAATTCAATACGGCAATTTAGTCTTGTATTTAGTCATATGGCCGATGCACTGCGCAAGGTGCACATGGCAGAGTCCAATACACGGCTGTAGATCTTTCCCCCCCCCTCCAAGGGCCTGAGTGTTAGGCCGCAGGCAGTCTCCCCTTTATAAAGACTTCCCTAATTATTTCTAGCAGTGATCCTTTGACGAACACGGTCAATCGCATCCTAGGGACAGTTTGACGGCGTGATCATATCTGGCATCAAGCCGCCGGATAGGGCTGGAAAGCTGTAGTTGGCGAGGTCTGATGGATAGAGTCAATTTGAAGGCATCCTGTCATTTCTTCAAAATGGTTGCGTTCCAGACAGGGCCTTGCACGAGCTAATCCAAACGCTAACGGTCAACACCACTCCAATGCGAGCTGTATCAAAGAATCCGTACATGAATCCTTTGCTACTTAAACCTCTACATGTCCGCTCTTGCCGCTTCAACAACACTGATTAACGTTGGCCATAATAGTAAGAGCTATAGCTTCGCATTTTGGCACTTCCCATCTCTCTCAAACAAGTCTGTTTTCTTAATTTATGCCCTACAATAGCCTCCAAGGCGAGCGCACCCTCACAAAACCACCTCCCAAATAATCCATAGACTACTACACAAATGAATAAAATGATAGCGATTGGCATAGAATCAAACACCAAATCAGAGGATGGAGAGGTTTCCGCGCTCACATCCCCTGGGTAGAGCTTGTAGGTTTTGTATACTTAAGCAGGCTTTAAAACGGCCAACGAAATTCTTAGACAGACCTCTAAGGAGGTTCTTCGTCCAATTAGTGAGGAAAGTGGTGGTGGAGACTCGTTTATTTCCCCTGGGCCCTTCATCGGCTACTCTGCAATAGCAGGTCACGGACTGCCATCCAGCGGCTCTAGAGAGACCAAGGGCGGGCACGACGGTTGACACGTTGGCACACATACTCGCTCTGCATCTCGAATTTCTTCTCTTAAGATTGGTGCAAATACGCATGCAGAAAGCATACAAATACATGTTAACTAATCCACCGTTTAATTCTGAGCGCCTGGCTCCAGATCCATCTTGTCCTTCTTCGTGGCTACAAAACTTAGCATATTTTCACCCCACCTATTCCTATGTCACCAATCCTTCATCAAAGATATATTATTATATTTTAGGTACCCCGTAGAAGGTGATTCATGTCCTAATTCTGGAGGATATTGGGGAATACTATCTCTTAAGTCTAATAGACGTCATAACCTCCGTGGAGGTAGAAATCTTAGGTAACCTACCAAAATGGAATATTAGACCTGGCAATAGAAAACACGCCTGAAGGGAGGAACTCACGTTGCTATAATGGTTTGGGTCTTGCCGACCATGCTCGTTATTGTTTTGGTCGCCGTCACGGTGCTTGTGTTCGTTGTTCAAATTACTGATGCCATCATCGCTGTGGTCTGTGACGTTTTAGTCATCGTTGATGTAGTCCCTGATTGTCGTACATTTTGTGTGCTCGATAGCACGCACGAGCGACTAACACGTCACATCGTGAGCGTGGTAGAATTTGTCGAAGTCACTGTTCATCTTAACTCAAGCAAACGTCAATTTAAACAATACAAGAAACGAGCGACCGAATGAGAATACAGTTGAAAACTGAAGAATTATGAATAAATGAGAGACAAAGTAGGCATGACGTTGAACAGTAGAATGGGCGATGAGAATTTTGAATACCCTTAGCTTCTCTTGGTACCATTTCACAAACGTCCGGCCATATGGGGACAGCGAAGCTGAGAAGATATTTTCTGGCATGCATTAGCGGTGGTAAAGAAAGCCACGATACTAACTATGAATTCAGGGAGATACCTCCCATCTAGCCTGAGGAGCGAAGAAGCATTGGGAGAAAAAAATTCAGTGGTTAGATAAATCTGAAAGGTAGTTTCTCATGATTATTTGTGATCGACAACCTTGGTCACCCCCCTGTGATTGGATCGGTTCGTCTTTCGCCCCTGTCCGATCCAAATTTCTGGCAACTACTGTACTAGGAATTGCTGTAGCTTAATAATCACATGGTCCTGAAGTTATGCTGTGTACCTCGGGTCTGGCGATCAAAGTCTAGAACGCGAATAGAGCTTTTCATCCAAGCCCCGCGGAATCGAGTTGATCAACCGGGATGAGAAGATGGCGTATGACACATCTCCTTGAAAGAAAAGAGTGGGCCGAGCGGCTCAAAAGCTTCGCACGTGGGCTACAAACGCGGGGCGGGCTGGGAACATGCGTTGGCAGAGCCAAGTTCGGATTTCAATCTCCTTAGATCCGATCCGATCGTAGCTTGTGTGATATACCTCTTGGCGACCGCTACCTTGTCCGTCTTCCTCCACAGTCAGTGATAGCGCTCACCCTAGCGTTTCTCATCATTTGCATCAATAAATATATGACTCTCAATGCGTACTGGGGGCGTTACACTTATTGATGTGGTTGAATAAAAAGCGGTTGAGTTAGGCACCAGATCTCGTTGCGGACAACAAGTGGATGCCAATAGATCCCGAGTCACGCTTGGTATGACCCTTTCATCTGTAACACTTTATAACATTTGACCTTGAATCTCAATGAAACATTACAAGGCATAAGAGGTTCTTCTCTTCCAAACTTGTCAACCCAATTGAAATCCCAAATCTTGAGAGTAAGTATCTTTGGTAAAGTGTTAGGCAACGCTGGATAAACTCCGGGGGTAACTCTCATGAAGGAAGAACAAAATACAACCGGGCAACTGAAAACATGCAGCTCTACATTCCCCTACATTTAGAATGTAATAGCCTGAGCAAAGCAACATCTTCTATCTACCGTGGGCGGGGATATCGTTGGGTAGGGAAGAAATTGGCGATGTGGCGTTGCGTCATATTCCTCAAACAGACAGGACCCCACATCAAAATCAATTCTAACAACGCTAAGAACCTGTGGCACTACCGGTAGTAGTATAGCGCTAGCAATATTACTTAGAACAATCTGTTACCCTACTAGTGGTATCCTAAGAGTCTGCATGTGCCAAGTGCTTGGCATGATGGCATTGGGGTACCACCTATTCTTCTTCAAATCACGGCCAGAAGTGGCGTTGTGGAAGAAACCCTTCCTCTGATAAAGTGGGGTAACACTGGCTGGATAGTAAAAGTGCGCATGATCCTTGGTGACTGTCAACGCCACGGGCTGTTGCCGGTATTTCATGCACTTGCTTCACACTTTGGACTTTTCGACTTTGCCTGAATGGGAAGGCTTTGTCTAGCTTGATGGAGTTGGCTGCTTTGCAGATTAGGAATCTGGAAGAATTATCCCTATAAGAGTACTCCTCTTTCCGCATTCAAAGCTGGCTTGAATCCACACCTCAACATATTCCTCATAAACCCTTCTGTCTCCAAAGTAAAAATGTATCTCTCATCCATCCATCGTGTCCTTCTTACCACTGCCATCGCGATCACCTCTGCCAGAGCATCGCCTTTTTTTGACTTTGGCGCCCGATCCTTCAATACTCTCCAGGCTCGAGACCTTTCTGGCTCGTCGTGTCTTGACTTCGTGTACGGTGCTAAAGATACGAAACTTGATCAAGTTTGCGTTTCTATCTCCGGGGGCAATCTGATTGTGAAATACCCGACCTTACCACAAGGAGGATCTTATACCGATCTTCACGTTCTCGTTCAGACAACTCCAATTACAGAACCCAACCAGGGCAAATGGCCTTACGGCTCTAGCTCTGGGAAGACGGGTTGCACCTTCTCTGGCGGAACGGCCGTATGTACCATACCCATCCTGGACGCTTGGCGAGTGTGTAACTCGCTTCTCTATATTGGTGTACATGCTTCTTTCAAACTCCCTGATGGTTCAGGAAACACTGGTTGGGGAACCGGAACATGTATTGAATCTCGGCCCAATTGTCCGAAGTACTTCACCTTCTCAACTACATGCGCATGCCCTGTAGTAACTACCTATGCGCCATACACAACCTCGGTATGTATTACCCCATCCAACTTTTCTTGGAGATAGTGACTATATTAATGAATTAATAGCTTGTGTACATTAAAACGATCTACGAGACATACACAACGACTTGCTCCACTGTCCCGCCTCCAGTTACTACTACCGATACTTGTAGTAACCCTAACCCGGGCGCCACCCAGACAAATGCTGGAATTACATCAGTCGCTGGATTTACTTGCTCTAGTCCCATTTAAGATGCTAAAGGAGTAGCTTATTCTCAGGAGCTGGTTGGAAGTTCTGGGCCGAGTTGGAGAAAACACAAATGCACTTGGCCTGGTCAAGCTAAATTGATTTTAATGCTTGGGCAATTTGAGCGCAATTCTCTAGTAATTAATACAGGGAAGTGGGGTAATTTTAGCTTTCCTAATACATCAGTATTGCACTTTTGAGTATGGATGCATTCGTTATTCCTACGATAAATAAAGAACGATGTTTAAAAACGGGCTTTTACCATCACGTTAGCATTGCCATACTTTATTAGAGTGCCTCCCACAATGCCACTTCTAGTTATGGCTTGAAGGACAATAAGTGATACCCGAATACGGTACTATTACACCAGGTACTTAGCGTATGCAGGTTCCTAGGATACCACGAGTAGATCAATAGCCTAGGCTATGTTCGGTGCTCGGAATTCGCAACCCAGGTAATATCAAACACCATCTGCTAGGGGAACAAAAACAAGGAAATTCGGTACACGAGATCCTGCGTACAGCCTTTAATAATTATAAGCAGATATCTTGTAGGGTTACGACTCACACGCCAGCACAAGCATTTATACAGTTATACGGTCACAAACTAAGGCGGGGCTAACAGGCACATGACGTGTATGTTCCGAAAACCAGATACACCCCTATGGCATGTGGTATAAGGAGGAGAGGTCTTCAGTTGTGACTTAGCTCTTCGTTATCATTGTTCAATACATACCCCTGTCTTCGGAATTCCATCATCTGGTTTCTCCTGTAACCCGGGAAGTACACTTTTTGTCTGTATGTTGATTGTTCTATTACCTAGTAGTGAACCGAGCACGTCACTGTTCACTGTCACCTGAATCTCCTATCTCATGTATCTCATATGAACCTTAATCATGTCGTCCGCTGAGTACAGTGCAGCGTTGACATTTATCTCTAGACGTGGGCAAAGTTGTGCAAATATTTCTAATATATTTTAGAAAGATTTTGTGAGTTATACTATTTACTCTTTTATACAGCATAGTAGTTAATACTCAACTACCAATTGATTATTAATAATTCTATGAAAGGGCCTATAATTATGGTACAACCTGATAGAAAGCTAAGTTTATATCAGTTTTCTAAACAGTAGCAAACTAGTACGTGCTATTTTACCCTAAAGGCTGATAAATTTTCGATTGCTAACCTCCATGTTGAAGCACTAGCTTAGGCCTAGATTGTTCTAACTAATGTTTGCTAGTACTAGCGCTGCATATTCTTGGCATTATTAGAATTGATTTTGATGTGGGATCCTGTCTGTTTTAGG
Organism: Clavariopsis aquatica; assembly: GCA_013620735.1. Classification (NCBI taxonomy): domain Eukaryota; kingdom Fungi; phylum Ascomycota; class Dothideomycetes; order Pleosporales; genus Clavariopsis; species Clavariopsis aquatica. The sequence goes on from JAAZQE010000062.1 coordinate 44,579, forward strand.
AATCTGACGCACGGCATATGGCTAATTTTTTCTCAGCCGCACGATACCCTTGCACACTGTAGGCGGAAGATGCTGCTTTGCTCAGCTCATTCCAGATGACTTTCAGCAATTCGCTAAAGGGTTAGCGAGGCATATGGAAGTCACGGCAAATGACATACAGAAAGTGCTTCTATATACCAGCGAAGGGAGTAGGAGTCACTCAGATCCCATTTTTGAAGAAATCTATCCATAGAGCCCAAGGATTGGGTCGGAAAAAAATATCAAGACAATACTGTTAGAATTGTGATCGGTCTACGTTTTGTTCTTCTCACTGTGGCCGCAGTCCCTACAGTACTTGATATTGTAGGTTTTATCAATGTGGGGGTTGCTGCAGGCATGCACCGCTATTCCTTCATTGTTCTCCAAGTTAATCGTTTGTGGGATCGATTGTGGCCACGATTCAATCGAGAATTGGGAATTTAGTTGCAACTAGCCTATTCTTTATCCTCATAAGCACTGATAGAAGAGGTGCTAGGATTGGAGGGATACAAGTCATTGCGGGGGGTACAGCAAGTGCTGCCAGCAGTGCATTGAATATTCTTGGATTCGTAGGGTATGCAAGCGAAGGCTAGAAGAAAAATGAAATATGACCAAGTTCTGAATCAGTAAAGGGTTATGTATTTTGTGGGACACAGCATATCCGCACAGAATTTAGAGATAATGCCCCATCTTGTTTTTATATATTTCTGTGAATGTATTTCAACTGAACGCGTGTTTAATTGAATTTGAAGAACTTTGACCGTCTTTTGGAGTTTTTCTCTCGCTCTGCTGTTTAGCTTTGATAAATATGTAGTTAGTTTGGATGTTCTTAATATTTCTATTCTAGCTTGAAATAAGGGTTTTCTGTTATACAATAGTGACTTTACGCTTGTACTAATTAGTTTACCTTTGACTAAGGAAATACACCTAACTTGCACTTTAAACTCTGCTTCGGACACGCCCTTAAGCAACACATCCTCAAACAGGTCTCAATGCAGGCGATCGTGACAAGGGTTATCAAGGACGTGCTCATTCTTGTAGTGTGGATAAAGAAACAGATTAAGCGAGGCGTTATTGTTACCAACAAGGAAGACAAGCGAAGTAATCATTGGTTACCAAGAGGTTTGAAGAACAACATATGATCTAATCAGATCTACTGTAGTATCGTGAGTAAGTGGTAGGAGGTCAAAATTGTGAACCTGGCTCAGAACCTAGCTCAGAACTTGGTCCATTGCGGGGACCAAACCGTGGTCCGCCGGGAGACCCAAATGGTACCCCATTGCTAGCCAAGGATAGCCCACGGCTAGATCACGGCTGTACATTAGACGTGCATTAGTTGGTGGGTGTAGTTTGTTAACTGTCACATACATGCCTAATTTTCGTGTGGCTAATGTAAGGGGTTATTCAAAGAGCGTAGACACAACTACATGCATACCTAATTATTGCTACAAAATAAAACTATAATTGCCTTGATATAAAGTATTATCAATACCGGAAATCTTCTTCGTAAATAAATTTATCTGATAACTAGATCATATTTTCTGAGGGGGAAATAAATTACTCTGGCACAATATACTTTTAACATATAGAATTGGGATGTGGAAAACAATAAAATAATAAAGAATGTATTTAAAATATATTTTGGCCTCTTTATAATTATGATCACTCTAACCAAGTTGAGGCGTAAATGAATAATGAGAATGATCTAAGCCCTAAATAAAGCTAAGTGAAGAGGAAAACAGTAGGCTGACTGGAACAAAGAACGACCGTCTTAGGGTGATTGATCTTTGCTACAATTAGAGAAGGAATTGCAGATAGATAAATAAAGTATTACGAGTAGGATATTTTATCTGAAAATGGAAAGAACACCCTGTAGGCTTTTCATATGTAACAATCACCTGCTACAAATCTTTTCCCATTCTTAACAGAAGATGCATCTCACGACACATTTAGCAAATATAAGAGCTTGCATGGGGTATTGTGTTAGGTATAATCCATTCATTACTTTCTCCAAATATAGATACCCCATCAAAATATAGCTAAAGGTTTTTGTCAATAATATTCATATCTCTTCCACAACCAGTCGCATAGCTCCTGTCACTACCGGGGCCAGACCCCAAACGAGATCGACATACTTCGCATTCCCCGGGCAGTATGCCCCCTCAGCGGAATACAAGAACGCTGCCCAAATAAGATAACTGCAAAGTGCCGTCACAGGAATCAAAAACCTTACAATCCACCTCATACTATCAATATCTTGAGCCTCCGCCTTCCCCTTGGTTTCAATCAGACGCTTTATCACCCAAAGAGCCCATAAGATCTCAAATCCAGTCGAGAGAAGCATAGTGACGCTTGCTGCACAAGTAATGTTATACCAAGTCGAGGGAATATCAGGTCGATGCGACAAGGCCTGAGAAGCAAGTCGCCCCACAAACACGGCCCCTAAACTACAAACAAAAACCTCCACGACTACATTATCCAAAGCGCCATTCATATAACCTAGTTTCCTATTCAGATTAACCATATTCCCGATGAACCATGACACTCGTGGTCGCACTGCCCAAATCTGAATCAATTGCCATATGTTTGCTTGATAGCCACTTTGCCGGATCAAGAGTGAGGTTATGACGATTCCGAGGACCTGTGTGACAACACTCCCGAGGGCAGACCAAAATTTCCAGGATTGGTGAGTGGGTTTCTTCCAGAATTTTATGCGCTGCTTGATGTGTTCAGAGCCGAGGATGAGGTAAACGCCGATACTGATAGCATTATAAATGCCAAAGTGAGTGAGGACTGTGCCAGCAGCAGGACATTTGGTGTTCCCTGATGCGACTTGAAATCCTTGCGGTATCCAGGCAGGGACAATAGATTTTGTGTTTGTGTTGTTTGCAGACATTGTGATGCTGTCGTAGTCAGAAGTTAGTTTCTGATACAGTGAAGTACTAAGAGAACTGACTAGATTAATTGGAGTGGTACTCAATGCGACCGTTATGCTTGAATTACTGATACCTGATTGAAACAAGAGGGTGAAAAGATCAAAAGTAAAGAGAGTGGGGATCACTCGATTCAGTGATCCCCACTAATCTGGAGTTCATACGGCTGAGAATAGTGCATGCGGCTGACAATGACACTTGCTTTTATGTCGACTCAAAATGAGTCGCGTGGAAATTTAGTATTCGTTCAGGATATGCAACGCTCAATTAAAGCACATGGGGAGAGACCTCTTGACCAATCAAGTTCCAGCTAGATGGGTGAATAATCGCGATCCCTTGGCACAGGGTTGGGGGAGGCGAAAGGGCTGAGGTTAGCGAAACGATATCTTCAGCTTCGCATGCCGTGGAACCACTAAATGCAAGAGCCGAATGTATAGCGAAATTAGAACGAGGTTAGAACAAAAAATAAGAGATCGAAGCTTCTTGACATTATTCTGCTGATTCATTCCGAGTTACCCTCACAATCAAACTTGTTGAGTGATATTGTTCTTTCTTCATTTTGATCGAAACCTGAAGTTCCTAAGTTATATTTCCGGAGTCATAATGTCGTTCTCTTGGCAGGCCCAACAGGGCATCCACCAAGTAAGGAAGGCCAACGCAAAATCCCATCAGATGCTACAACACATGAACCCCATTCCAGAGTCTGATGTCTCCAACTGCTACAATACCGCTATTCTTCTCGCCAATTCTCATCCCTCAAACGAAAATTCGTGGCGCATTGACACACGATACCTCTCGCCGATTTCCAAAGCACATCGCAAACAATGGGACTACGAAACTCATAAAAAAAACAGTCGAGGACTAGGTGGGGTAGTCTTCCAGAAGATGAGAGCGCCAACTGCTATCTCTACGTTTTTCATGTTTAGATTGTGGTCTACAATGGGACATACAGTTGGAAATGTTATACAAGAGTCGACATCAAAGGGGACCAGGAGACCGCCGTACTTTGATATTAAAGGCACATACCCACAGACCGTATCTGCAGCTCCTAATGGTACAGAATCCAGACCCATGAACGACAAATTGTACCGGACGAAGTTAGGCAAGATCTTGAGTGAATTTGTGCTTTGGCAAAGTACTTCAGTGAGCGTTTCATCTCACTACTACTCCGAAAACTATTGTGGTCAAATATTTTCGAACACGGGACTAGCGAATTACCAAGATGCAATCAACCTATTCCAACAGTGCGGCCTTCTTTTTGGGATCAGTAGGGTATCAAAGACGGGCAGGAATATGGTAGACGAAAATTTGGGCTACAAACTCCATACCAGTTTCAATTCTGATTCTGGATACGGATTCAACCAACAAACACGTGCTGTGACGCTTCTAGCTTGTTATGCAAGCTTCCATGGCATGAGAGGATGGATTATAATGAACCAGACACTCATTACGGGAGCATGGCCTTGGCTTGGGGGGTACAGTAAGAGTTACGCCAAGACGATCTTTACCACCATGGTGTGTCTTTTCTCATGTGTCCGACATGGGCACATAATCCCAGATATCGCACCTCTACTGTTGCGGCTAGCGGGAAAGTTAGTGGACCCGAACGGTTTCGGAGTCGGACGGATCCAGATGAGAAGTGGAAGTTTGCTGGGAGGGCTTAAGACACTTTATGAGCCAGTACCTAAGATTGAAGCGTTGAAGGAGAAAGAAAATAACTCAAATGAAGAAAGAAAAATGCATAGTGAGGTCAGTTATCGTTAACCCCCAAAGGGATAAAAGTATAATACTCATCCAACACAGGAACCATCACTGATGCCTGCCATAAACACTTCTGAATCTGATATGGCTGCTGAAGGAACACCAGCAACAAGGTTATGGACACTTTCCACCCATACTTCTTCAAAAGAATCCCCAAGGCTCCCATTTGCTTCTTACATAATCCTCGGTGAATCCTGTAACCACGCAACCGATCTCCGGTTCACTGGGCGTATCACTCTCGTATCTTCTCTAAACGAGTTACAAACGGCAATACACAGTAGTACCACTAGCTCGACACCACCACCCATGATTGTAACACGCTCTTTCAATGATACAGATGCCCAACTTGAGGCAGAGATTCTGCTACGAACAGAAAACGTTTTGACTGTACGAAGGGGAATAGAGCAATGTACAAGCTGTGCAGTGAGGTTAGCACATTTGGTCAGTGCGGTGGTGGTTATTGTGTAATCAGGAAATTCATGGAAATTCTGCATTGCAGTTTTCGAAGTTCTGTGAACCAAGGTTTCATACATCCGTTTCTAGTATAATATGGAGTGGATGGAATATCAAATATTGCATGGAGAGGTCTGTAGATAGTGTGACTAGTAGGGGTATCAAAATTTATCAGTGCTGGGCCCTAGAAAATGGACTACAAGTTCGATTTTTGAGGTTTGAAATTTGGATCAAAATGCAGGGAACGAGACATTAAAGTTTCATTGAACTCCCTTGGAAGAAGAGAATTATTTTCCAAGGAGTATCCTCATAAATAATGAAGCATCCCGGTTTGAATTGCACGGAAGAAATGTGAAGAATATGTTGGAGGTGAGCATACTGCAATGTGCGCCTATACGCCCCCTTTTAAATTTTCTTATTTTAACTTGTTTGGTTGGGATTGCCTAAAAAACAGAGGAAGATAGATTAAAAGGCGGAATTCTTCTTTCCTCGCCTTAGGGACAATCTCTAGAGTCTAAGAAAATATAGGTTAAAGGCAGTAAATTGTTCTTGGCTTTCTACTAGACTCCTGTCAGAAATTGAAACAGAGAGTAGATGGGGCTCTAAACCAATACTAGGATAAAAATATTTATTGAGTACTTCAGAAAGGTCAAACATGCCCGTATTGCGATCCAGTCATCTTCAATGCTCCAAATTAATTTCGCAGGATATATAAAAAAATACTGAAATTCGGGAATATTGCAATAGGAAGATCTTGTTCATTCGAGGACTACTATTTCGTTCCGTAATCTTTGTTGTATTCACAAAGTATATAAATATTAACAAAAACCTCTCAGGATACTGATATCACATTCAAGGCTAGAGGAGAAAAGATTCAAGCAGTATACTATTCATCATCTAGAGAAGGCATCTTAAAGGGTGGCCTGGAATGGAATCTAGGTGCCTCGAGAGATACAGGAGCGCCGACGTCAAAGGGAAGTGTACGGCTGCCGATATGCAGAACAGCGCGTGTTGATTCGAACGATAATGATGGCGGGGCAGTGATTGTGGCTAATGTTGTATATGCAGACTTTTGTGCTGTTGGAGAGCTGTAAATATTATCAATAAAATAAACCCAAGTACAAGGTCTCATTCAGTAGGACTTACATTGTTTGAGTGACTGAAAGCTCTCCATCCTGAGGCACAGTAGGGAGCGCTATAGGTACTACCTAACATCAGCACTGAGGTTAATCTCACCTAGTATAATATACCTTGTTTGATGCATTTCGCTAGGGCCGGCGATAAGAAAACCATCACCAAGAAGGTGCAACGTGCAAAGATAGAAAGTCGGGTCATGATGCAGAGTAGATCTGTTTGCCAGAAGAGTAGTGGTCAAGTGGAGATATTATTACTATACATGAGCATTACTTCACAACAAGAGCGAAAGCTGACTAGTCTAAGACTATCACTTTCGATCCTTCAATAAGGAGATTACCTCGTCAGTGAAACAAAAATTAGGTCTACGCCTCATTGTACGTTGCAACTTGTGTGTAGATTTGGCATTCTTACCCACATGCAAATGTTTGTCTCAGAGACAAGTTAACCTTTTCCATTCAATTTAACGAATAAACGAATAGATTTTGAGATTGGCGGGGCAGATTTCTTGAGTCTCTGCCCAATTGCGTATCAAGCCCCCCCACGGATGGCAAATTTACAAAGAACTTCGCCACAAATAGCGGACATGACCTGTCTTGAGGTCCTTCATTTCGGAAGACGCCCAGAGGGAAATTGAAATTTGTATGTTAGATAGGAACGATTCACGAGAAAATAAATTCGCGCATTAACGGAGTTTGAGCAATAGATGCGAAGTCACACAACCCAACTCCGTGGGTATAATGGAGACTGTTTCAGAATGTCTTGCAACCTCTTTTTCGGTACCAAACGAATGAAGTTGGTTGGTCCGGGGGCCAAAACTCCGTCTTCCGTCATTATTGTAATAATTCAGATAGCTTCCAAGAACTACTAATACCTAGATGTATTGATTAACTTTTAGTAAGAAACTAGTATCTATTGGGTTTCCCAATCGTACAACACGACCTCTTGGCTTTTCTTATGATGTTTCCCCATCCGAAGTCTACTGTATTTCCAGCTCAAGCGTAATGATAGAGTTTTATTAAAATAAAATAGAAACCACCGAGGTCCATCATTCCTCCAGGGAGCCCTCTTTGTGGTGAAAGGATGGTGATGGTTTCAATGGCCCCAAATCAAATGGCGGAGGAGGTGGAGGGGGAGATATAACGTCTGCAACCGTGCCACTAAGGTCATCACGCTCTTGAACAAATTGAAATTTTGTACGAGCATCTATTGTTCCTTCCTCTGGTGTCGGCACCTCGATTTCGGTCAATTGGCTTGGGGGGACCTCAAATTGATCGCCACCAAGCTTGGGTCGCTCTTCTAAATGGTCCGCCTCCTGATGGCGATATCTTGATTGTTCAGCTACGCCTTTGTCCCATGAAATAATTGATCCAAGAATTTCATTACCCCGCCCCTCTATGAAGTCTGCATTAGGGTGCTCCTCTGGTGTTGCACCAGGCATTCCTGGTATGAGCAATGACGTAATTGAGAGAGAAAGCCCCGTATCCGCGACATTGCTGACAGTGTCATCACGATATTCTAGATGACTTGCCTTTTTATGGGTTTTTGGTGCCCCTTCAGTGGAGGAATCGAGTCCAAAGGAGGAAAGTGAAAATGGGGTTCTAGTGCTATCTATACTGTGAATATTGTCATTTCACAAAGGGGTTACCTGGCACTCACGTTTCCGATATAGTAGTTACGGTCGGCTTCAAATGGTGGTCTGAGCTTGTCGTGTTCGATACTAAATTGTATGCAAATTAGCTCGGAGTGTTTGCATAGAAAGGAGACGTACCACCTGACTCGATCGGTGCACCTAATGCCAATGATGCAGATACCAGGAGCTGTAAGGCATGAAGTGCCAAATGCAATGTAGGCGCCATATCTGATGTACTCGATAGTATATGTTTCATTCGTAGCGAGGGGTCTACGTAATGCAAGTGGATTAAACTCGGTGGAGAAAACAGAAGTTGAAAATTTTCTCCGCTTGTAAAGAAGAGATCTGTGGCACAGTTTTGTACACTGCACCAAAGCAGTACCTGTTTCAAGAGGACTTCATACAAGTACGAATGCACCAAACACGGTAATCGTAATTTCCGAAAACAAGAAGACGAAGGAAATTTACTTGGATACAGTGGCTAGTTACATGTTACTGTGGGAGTACATATGCGCCTTGTTTCACGGGAATGGGGTGCGTCAGCCCACTTTCCTCAAGGCCGACGCAAAGTTACCTCAGAGTGGCAATGTATTGTAATCTTGGCGCGTACAAGTATTGACCTTTGGTTCAATCCATCACGGGGTGTGATCAGGAGCATGTCTCTACTGCATAAGCGAAATGTGGGGGCGCAAGGATTCCCGGGAACGAACTGTTCGGCTGTCAACCAATCAGGGTAGATCATATTCCGAAATCCTCCTTCACGGACTTTTATGGTTTCAAATACATGCATTGTACCCTTACGTATTGATCCTCTGGGTTCCTCCGCATGCAAACCTGAAGCAGCGTCTAAACTTCACGTAGATATCTCGGCGCTCCAACATTCTCTAGAATCTCCGTAATGCAGGTGACGTTTCTGACACGGATATTCTAACGCTGGATGATTTCTCTTTTTCAACGTTCTGACTAAGAGATATACCCGTGAAGACTTTATCGTTATAGCGCTGCTGAAGAGTCCACATTTTGTGGCGAAACTTATTCGGAAGGGTAAGAATGGGACCTACGTGGCTGGGTAGGTGCTCATAAATCAAAGCAGGAGCCTAAGAGGAGCACATGGCGTTAAAGGATCCGAGAGAAATTGTGGAGGAATGTAGGAGGCAGAATTAAGCTAGATGGTTTCAGTAAATTGGAAAACGAAAACCATACATTGAAGATGATCAAGCATGCAATGGAAATGAAAATTCGACTGGTGGTCGTTCAAATGCGCATTCAATATTATGAGATCGTCTAGAGCTCTTCTGGTTTTTCGTTTTGAAGCAGAAAGGTTAATCCAGTCTTACCCGAAACCTAAATCTGGATCATAAGAGAAATGAATACCGATCATTCGCCACGAGTTCCGACCTTCGAATCATGGGTCAATACGCACTTGCTTTTGTACGTGGAATAGGATCCAATACCTACCAATTGGAAACTTCACATACCCCACCAAATTTCTACCCCATTCTAGTGTACTGAACTCGTATGCGATTTCCCAGAGCTCCTTCTGTCACAAGTTGGTACCACATTAATGAATGGTCCTAGGGACTCAATACTCAATATTGTGGAAATCCACACCTATGATATCCTACAGGGCTTTCAGGAGGTCATGAGAGACTAAATTGTTTCTAGAGATAACAAAGAACATGTTACTTTGTAGTAGGTCATTCAATAATATTTTTCGTATTGATCTTGATTCATCCTAGGCTTCTCTTCCCCAAAGAAATGGTTTTCTCAATTGGCCATCTTGTAACCAATCTGCATATATCGAAAAGGAAAGAAAATGCTATTTATTAAAGACCACTTAATAACTAAAAACTAGGACTAAAATAATAGCTGTTCAATGGAAAAATGATAGGTAAACTTAAAGATCTTACTTCTAGCTTTGGAGGAGAGTATTTGTATAACATCTTTAGATCACGTGGAAAAGTCCTCTCCATCAAACCTTTACTATTGATATTTTAAAATATTCTCAACGATGAAAGTCAGCTTCAGTGAATTGGGGAACTATTAATTGAACCCAGAATCCTTCATTTGCATCTTCATTCCACATGCACCTTTGAGCTAGTTTTTGGTACTTTACAATCCCTGATAAGCTATCTCATATATCTGACCCATATTGATTTTTATGAAACCATGGAATAATTTCACAAATCTCGGAATAGAGGTCACCAAAGGAATAAACTTGCTCCACATTTGCGAGGATCGCTGTACATACCACCATGTCATACATTCTGTCACTCTAATAGAGTACCCTCATGCTCTCTCTCTATTGACACGGGAGAGGTTACTGGTCTTGGATTTCAATTAAACTAGGTACTCCTCCTGGCTAGGGTTGGGCTCCTTCCACTTGCGTCCGTCAATCCTATGCCTTCGTCAAGTCAGCACCTGGGCTGTGTTGTCTTGGGCCCGCGAACGGAATATCTCTTTTAGCTTTGTGATATAATCTATAGTAGTTTTAGAAAAGAGTATCATAATACTCGAGATTAGGTTATGTATCATACCTCCTTTTTGCAAACTGGCCTGGCTTTTCGAGATTTATATTCAAAGGATGCCCCTCCGTTTTGGCTTTGATCTTCTCTAGATTAAGCGCCCATCTCTCACTTCGAATCTTTCGTCTTTTAATGCTGTTCGAGGGTGTCAATCGTTCGTCAGGTACTTGTTGATCAGCATTCACATCTTGACAAGTCCCCGAGATACTAGTGCAGTCTTCAAGCGCTTTACCCGCAATTATCAGATTTGGTTTTTGAACTTTTAATACAGCATCCAGTGTTTGTCGTATATGTTTCTCATTGAAGGTTGAACGTCGCCCGACCACTCCACTATCCAGATCGAAACCATGATCATGTTTCTTGGGGTGATTGTCACCAGCCACTCGTTTTTCGAAAGGGGTATCTTTCTTATATTTTGGAGCTGAAGTATTGAGACGCCCTTGGTTTCGTTCGTCAAGTTCATTGGCTTTTTGATGCTCTCGTGGTGGGACAACTACCCCATCAATAGTTACTAGGTCTGTCGGAAGGGGATCTAAGACATTTCTTTTGTCAAGACTAGTGACCTTCTCGTGTTCGCGTGAGGGAGCATAGCTTATCTCCGAGACTAAGTCCTCGAAGCTAGGTGCAGGATCTGTAGACTGCCGTTTATCAAGATCGTGGACCTTTTGATGTCCTCGTGCAGGAGCGTCGCTTATCCCTGAGATCAATACCTCTGATTCTGTCGTAGGATCGGTAGTCTCCTGTTTATCTGGATCAGGAGCCTCTTGGTGCCCCTGCACCGGAACAAAAACTCCATGGACTATTCCTGAGTCAGACGACAGCAAGTCCGAGGCTCGTCTCGAGTTTAAAGAATTTGCCTTCTGGTGTTTTCGTGTTGGGTAATGGTCTATTCCCTCGTGACGGCTGTTGATTTCATTGACTATTTTGTGTCGATCTTCGAGGCTGGGTTTTTTTTCGTGTTCGCGAGCTGGTATGAGGGATATGCTTTCCACAAATTCTTCAACTGGGAGGGAAGGGTGGTCCTCCTGCCGATCTTCGAGGCTGGGTTTCTTTTCGTGTTCGCGAGCTGGTATAAGGGATATACTTTCCACAAATTCTTCAACTGGGAGAGGATTGTATAATCTGAAATGGCATTAGCGAACATGAACTGCCGTCTGAGCCCATATGGCAAAAGATAAAACTTGGTGGAACCTACGAGGGTGCTGGAAGTGGAACTAGATTGACTACGGATGGCGAAGATTCTAGTTGTGAATTGGAGAAACTCAAGGCTAATATGTGGGGAAGAAGAGTTGCCAGAGTGAGTAAAAGGGGACTAGAAATCTTTTGTGGTGACTTCATGATGGGCTCGAGATGGGGTTTTGCACTTTCACCAATGCTAAGTCGGGATAACTAACATCTTTTATCATGAATGAATAACTCTAGTAATCCCAAACGGCGGTAAATATATTTCGTATTCTTGCCTTTTACTCCTTCTAGATAGGAGTTGAGCCCCTGTTCTGCCCTATATCGGAACTAAAGCATGTCAACGCGCCAGGATGCGGAAAGGATACGATGCTGGGGCTGTTACGGATTTAAGTGTGAAGCAAAGGCAAAGGATTCTCAAACTTAAAGCTTCCTCCTTGGCGAACGAAGGAGGAAACGGTAAAGTGATGACAGGAATCAATTAAATATGGAGGAGTATTTGAGGAAGCTTCCTGGGATATAAACTCATTGTGAAGGCCTCGAAAGTACCGTTCCCTTTATGCGAAACGCTATTATAAACCGAAAATCTTGTAATCAAATACTAGTCGTATGTCTTCTTACAGAGGAGAACTAGTAAAAAATTATGCTGATTTCGCTGTTTCCTGCCCGATAGCACGTCGTCGTATGCGGCATAGTCCGATAAAAATGGCAGCCTCTTTTTTCGCTACTGCCGTGTTTTATATTGACTCGTGAATCCTAATCCCGAATTTACTGCCCGTGGTGGGATTTCGCGAGCTCGACACTTCATCATTGTCGAAAGGAGCGAGACTCATTAAAGCAAAGGGTGTTGCAGCAATCCTACAGCCGTCGAAACTCACCCACGAAACATGCTTACGCATAAGTCCGTTAAGTTCAATATTTCTTCACATGGCGTCTGACATGCCTCATGAATACGAGTGGAGATGAAAGATGCCAAGAACTCAAGGACTTCACCTTTCACCGTCGTACTGCAAATGAAAAAGATTCATTGCACTAATCGCGCGTGCTTGGAATTTATAATTCTAATTCCATTAACGTCGGATTAGAAAAGAACTTTCCCCATAAAGTCGGCATGTGTAACCGGACACAAGGTCCACGCCGTGACCAATCGCTCGGATCTCGTGTCGCTGCAGGGTAATATGGACGCAACCCTGTAGAATAAAGGACAGCCACTGACCCCTCGCCGCATTTCTGCAGGTACCGAACGCGGAACGCAATGGGCGTCAACAGGCATCCGCTCGACCCCATTACTGGGTCTTACTATATCGCCTCCCGTGCACATTGCTCTATTCAATGCTTTGCTAGATTCTCCCCCTCTTCCTTGACTACCCCTCTATCATCCTTCCCATCTGTTAGGATCATCCTGTTCCCCCCCACTGTCGTTACTTTGAAAATGAGTTTATCTAAAGAATAAACTACATACTCCAATTCACCACCTGGTCCCAATGTGGGCGACTTACCATTGTACGAGGCGGTGGTCTCTACCCACCCTCCATATCACCACATTCCTACTCTTTCATATCGCTCTTTCCGTGGCATCGAACACATCAATATCGGAACCAATAAGTTTCTCGCCATCACAAGAATGGGACGGTAACGATGGCAAATGGTCCACCTTTATCGTGCGTATCGGCAAGCCCGAGCAAAACTTTCGAGTCCTCCCCGCTTTCTCAACAGGCGAAACGATCGTGCCAATCTCTGGAAGTTGTTCCTCCAAAGACCCTGCGGACTGCAGCCGTAACCGGGGAGTCTATCCATTTAAAGATAAAGTTTCGACAGGTTTGCTAGTCAACTCTTCCTCGTCCTGGAATGAACTCGGAATCTACGAAATGGATATCCGAGCCGATATAAATTTTACAGGAAACGGGCTTTATGGATTGGAGAGTGTGGGTTTGATGATTCAGAACTCTGGCGGGCCAACATTAGATAGCATGGTCGTGGCTGGGGTGAAGTCAAAGAAGATCTTTACTGGCTTGTTTGGAATATTGAATAAGCCGTCCAACTTCTCCGATTTTGGGAACCCACAGGAATGTTTCATGGGAGAGTTGAAGAACAAGAGCATGATTCCGAGTTTATCATATGGGTACACAGCCGGGGCATACTACAGTGAGTTTTGGTGATCTTCACGCATTAACTAGTCCTAATACAACTGTAGAAACCCCTAAAATTTTTGGGAGCTTAACATTAGGCGGCTATGATGCCTCACGCCTCGTGCCGAACAACGTCAGCTTTCCCTTCGACGCGAACGATGACCACCCTGTCAGCCTGACTATCCAAAGCATTGTTGGGAAGGATACATTGACAGGGGTCCAAAGTTTTCTCGAATCCCCAATTTACGTTCAAATTGATTCCACCGTGCCACAGCTATGGCTGCCAAATGCAACATGCGATCGCTTCGCTCAGTCATTCGGGTTGACATATGACGCCAAAACAAATCTATACCTCGTAAATGATACGATACACAATCAGCTTCTGAATTCGAATCCATCGGTAACAATTGGACTGGGGAACTCGTATGATCCCGCTGAGCGTGTCAATGTCGTGCTGCCATATAGTGCGTTTGACCTAGAGGCATCATACCCAATCTATAATACCTCGAGGAGATATTTCCCAATTCGGCGTTCCCTCAATGAGTCGCAATATACGCTTGGGCGTACATTTCTCCAGGAGGCATACGTTGTGGTCGATTACGAGCGAGGGAACTTTTCCGTGCATCAGGCTCTCTTCCCGCCAACAACTGTGAAACAAAAGATAACTGCTATTTTAAGCACCGATGTTTCGATAGCAGAAAGCGCGTCTCCGTCTAAGGTTTCAATAAATCAGAACCACGCCCATCATCTCAGCAAGCGCGCGATAGCAGGAATAGCCATTGGCTCAGTGGCATTTGTGCTGTTCCTCTTCTTCCTCATCTTGATAATTTTCTGTCATCGACGCAAAGTACGGCGTGAGCGAAAAGCTAAAGCAAGAGCTAAAGAAATAGCTGATCAGGCGGCATTGGAATTAATACGAGAGCGAGAGAAGGTTATATACGAGATGTATGAGCCAGGACAAGAAATAGATGGCGTGCCGAGGGCAGAGGTGAGCGCGAGTCAAATTGTGCACCAATTGGAGGACAACAGTTACATCCAGGAGATGCCTACGGAGTTCAACTTCAAGGAAAAGAGGGACTCAAAGAGAACTCAGCAAACAAAGATCCATTTTGTGTAGGATTGAGATGCTTTTTGTGTATATTAGAAATTGAGGCCTTCGACTGCCTGTTCTCAAAGCCCCCAAAATAATGTATTTTCCATAGTGGGAAAAGATCCCCACATCAACATTGTTGGTTACAATCCTCGGGTAGGTTGTCTCCGCACTGCCAACCAGAAGCAAACTTTGGAGGCTTTTCAATGAAAGATCATTTACGTCTGCAATTGCGGAATATGTTACTATATCAACCCGATACAATCCGCACTTATTCCATGTATACAAGTTAACATGTAATAAGTGTGGTAACAATTGCAAATAGAAAATCAATCCAAAGAAAAGATTAAAAGTAGTATTTGAACCTCATATTCGACCTCCGCAAATGCGATCTTAGCCGTCGAAAATTCATACTACCAATGTTATACCACCGGTAGAACACCCTGATATTACTTTTGCACAGAATTTTACTAGGAATATAAAGAAGATGAATATAACAGGTGGTACCTAGGTTCAATACGCTGGCTGGTGTTCGACCGACAATATATTCCAGACGCAAAAAGTGGGTGAAGGGGAGGATAGAGAGCTTAGTTCTAGAATAGGAGGTTGCTCACCTTATAGGATACTCTAAAAGAAGAATCTGAGTGTAATGGCATTTGTAAACTGTACAAATCGATCAAGGATTGCGACGTGAATATTGGTTGTGAAGGAATCAACATAAAACAAAAACATAAACATAAACATAAAACGCCGATCCTATCCATAACTTTTAATATAAAAGCCCCAATTAATATATGTAGATGAGACTGTTAGAAATGTTTTAGAGAAATTTAGGAGCGAAAATAGGCGAGGTTTAACGGATGCTCCAGGGGTGCTGCCTGATACCGTAGGAACCGCGTGCATAGCCTGGCGAAGAAAGGAATAGTACTTGTAGTGTGACAATGATAGAGATGAATGGCAATGATTGTGCTTCTAATCATCACATTTGTATCTCTGGTCCCGGACTCTCTCCGCTTGTGAACAAAAGAAATCATAAGTTCTAAGAGTAGGGACGAGAAATCTGCGAACCCCGTACTAAGTTAAAGGACGAGGAAACTGTAAGGAAAATAGCTACACAGCTAGATATGCTCTCGGTGGATAATAATAACCCATGGGGTCCGGACAATCCGGTGGTTAGAGGTCATCGAGAGGGGAGGGACCAGTCCCGGATAGTTTTGAGCGGTACCGACCGATAATTATGGTCCTTATGGATGGTAAGTCGACGTACTATAAATGGTATTGAGTCTTGAGCCACCAATACACCTGGGCAGAAATGTTTCTCAGAAGGTGCCACCTCTTGTATGAAACCAGCCCCTCATTTCATCGACACCCATTAAACCTGCCATGATCATCCTCCCAAATACATCAATATCATCCGCGCATGCTGTTTCTAACACATTAATGAAGTCTAGATCTTCCACAAGGTGATGTTTCTTTTCATTCCATGCTACCGCAAACTCTAAAACAGATGTAGCATTCCACAAATGTGCTGACACCGTCACTCGGTTCCCTAGGGCGAGGTGTGAGGCGCATGGTGATAGGTGTCCACGAAGCAAATTGCAGACAGAGTTGAATTGGAGCAGAACTAACAAAGTACGTCTGGCGGTTTCGCGGAATATATATGATTTCCAAGCAGCTCGAGCTTCAATACTAGGGTAAAATCGAAGAGGGCCAACAGGATCAACTTGTTGGGCGACTAGTTCAGTTAGGGTGCTTCCAACGGCTTCAAATTGGCGGAGCAATGCGTTGACTTGTCCATAGTATCGTAGATCCCCACTGAAGACAATAATAATTTGGTAGAGCACCAAGGCATGAGTGCGAGCAAGAAGCTCTGTGGAGTTAGACGGAATTGGTGAATCAAGTAGCTCCTTCACGTGATCGGTGATATGACGAGCGACGAAGATGGCATTTACATCATTTTTATATAAATAGAGCGCACACGCAGCGTGAGCATCTTGTAGAGAGCGAGGGATGTAATCGTCGTAAAGTCGTGGATGACACCAGGGGGTTTGGTTTCCTAGGACCATCATTGCAGGTGCTGCCTTCAGCTGAACGAGTGAATACTCAACCCGGGACTGTGCATGCGAGGATATATGGGAAGCCGAGAATAGCTTTCCGGGTAGATAGGGCTGGCGAGTGAGGAGAAGAGAATCTTCGTTCTCGCCATGCAGCTGGTCATCGAATGACGAGATGATGGAGCCAGTCCCACCTGGGAAATCAAAATCCAAGATGTCGATGTCCTGACCACCCGGGAGGGTTGGAATGTCAAAAAGAGGTATATTTTGGTCTTCTACAATGAAACCCAGAGATGTAGAAGTGCTTAGAGAATCTAGCGTCTCGGTAGTAGTTTCTGTGGTGGGCGGGGGTGGATAAAGACACATCAAAGCTTGTCGGGTGCACCGAAAACAGCTGGGCTGGCGTAGGTCGCAGCGGCGCTTTGATTTTGCGCACTCGGAGCAAGACTTCTGGCGGCCCTGGGGATTACTCGTCCGATGTCTGTCGGGGGGCATCGTGTTGTGTTGAGATGTGCATCTTGTTACATGTAAAAGCTGACACGACCGGTATCTAGGGCCAAGAAGCAGGAAATACATGGTTACGTAAGCATTGACGCCTTGCTACAGCGAGGCTACGCCGAAACCTGGTACCAACCAGTGCACAGCCGTGCGATACCTCCGAATACTCTTCGCCCATCGCTCGGGAATATGGTGTTGATGTTTTCCACCATATCTGGTCCCCGCGGCGGCCGAAAAACACGAGTGCGGAATACCGCTGTGTTGTTGATAGGGAGCTGGGAAGTGTGCGGACTTCCATGATCATGCAAAGGCATCACCCTGTGTCAAAATAGGTCTCACGTAGGTAATTTTTGGTACGCCGAATACTTAAACTATGCTTTGCTCCTCTCCTCTCCTCTATTTTTCTCCCATCACATTCCATCGTCGTCTACCGTTTCATACAACACCTCACCCCCTCAACATTCTGACACTTCATCCGATTTTCATATTTCATTATTCAATACCCTTCAACATGGCCTCGAAAATTGCTCTCATATTCCGAGCAACAGGCTCCCAAGGGAAGGCTGTCACACAACACCTTCTCAAGGCTGGATGGTCCGTTCACGCATTGGTGCGCGATCCCGAACATCCCCGCGCGCTGGAACTGAAGAATATCGGAGCCGAGTTGCACAGAGGGGAAATAAACGATAAGTATTCCGTAGAAGCTGCAGTTGCGGGATGCTCCGCGGTCTTCCTCAATCAAATGCCGTCCTTCACCGACAATTCCGAGACCGAGGAGGCAGCCGCGGCTTTAGAAGCCGCAAAGAAAGCAGGGGTGAAGGTCATCGTCCATTCTACGACCCTCCCGCTCAATGACCCATCTATTAAGAAGAAATTGGAGGGTAGTGTCATCGCCGCTGCCATTCTTGGTAAAGGGGATGTCGAGGAACTTGTGAAAGCATCTGGAATTCCATTTACCATTATCAGGCCAGGGTTCTTTATGACCAATCTCATTGCTCCAGCCGCGGGCTACGCCTTCCCTGAGCTGCCATCCGGCATATTCCGAAATAGCTACGGTCCCGATGCTGTTCTCCCCTTGGTTGACCCAAATGATATTGGCGCCTTGGTTGCACTCATATTCGAGGAGCCTGGACGATTCTCAGGTAAAACTCTGAGTTTGGCTGGGGAAAATGTTAGGGTGCCGGACATTGTGAAGCAAATGTCTGAGATTGCTGGGAAGAAGGTCGAGGGTGTATATCGGACGGAGGCAGAGACGGCGAAGGAATCTCCTACAAATCTGATGATTGCAGGTCAACCCCTGTCAGTTGACATGTTTAAATTAGTAAATTACGAGGAGGTCAAGAAGTTTGGAATCCCTCTTACAACCTTCCGACAGTTCTTGGAGAAGAACAAGGCCTCACTGTTGGTTGATGGGACTATCACATTTTAAGAAATATAAACCCCAGCCCAGTCCAGCAACAGTTTTAGAATTCAGTCAAAATCCACTACTTCACTAGCCATCTCTACTGTGAGGTTAAATGATACAGCACAAGAATTCATTATTATAGTGATCCACTATAAGGTCTCTAAGCAATTCATTATTCATCTATTAAGGGATCCATATACTGTTTTTGGAAATCTTTTAATACCGGTCTTCCTAATTCAGTAATCGTCTACTTCGTCACTCCTAGGTTTCTAGCTGCCTGATTACCTTGCTATTATGATGACACAAGCATCAATGAGCTGATCGAAGCGAACGGGGAGCCAGTCAGAAACATGTTTACTAGAGGAATAACGTGTGTTATAATAACTACTAGTTTCTTCGAATTGTTCCAGATCCATCGCGCAAACACCCTTAGTGATATCCGAGACATCAGGGTGCTTTAGGGCTTTGATGGTAATAGTACATGCATCATGGACACCGTCATAGGTAAATTCAAACCCCGGAGCCAGTCTCACAAAGACTAAAGAGAAACCAACCCATCATCCTTTCCAGGCAAGCGAGAGGGGGCGGACAAAGGACAGGCCGAAAAAAATCTAGATTAGATTTTCGAAGTTACGCATCTAGGAGTATGTAAATAGACAAGGGGGGAATTAATGACAAGAAGAAAAGGAATGCGTGGTCATTGGGATTGGTGGACAGTCTACTATATCCAAATTAGTGCGACTATTGCAAAGATTCCCCATCTCTATGCTCGAATTTACCTCAATACAATATGCACCAAATGAAGAATTGTGACATGGGG